>JARFOD010073997.1:0-21270 GCA_031763545.1 Mopalia muscosa
AAGGAACCCAAAGCTGACTGCCTGAATATACCTCAAAATAACACTACCCTTAAATAGTATCCAAGGGAAGGAACCCAAAGCTGACTGTCTGAATATACCTCAAAATAACACTACCCTTAAATAGTATCCATTGGAAGGAACCCAAAGCTGACTGCCTGAATATACCTCAAAATAACACTATCGTTAAATAGTATCCATGGGAAGGAACCCAAAGCTGCCTGCCTAAATATACCTCAAAATAACACTACCCTTAAATAGTATCCATGGGAAGGAACCCAAAGCTGACTGCCTGAATATACCTCAAAATAACACTACCCTTAAATAGTATCCAAGGGAAGGAACCCACTGGCAACAGAGACATTAAACAGGACAAGCATGGGAAGAGCAGATGATGGTTGTAATTGTAATGAAGACAACATTCAAATTAACAGTGCAAATTGAATTAGCTTTGTAATACCTTTTATCTCAGAGAGCAAAATGTTCTCTAACCACAGTTCAAGATTAGAATTACTGACTCAATTTGACAATACTTTATAGACTGTTATAAGTTCTATTTTTAGAAAGAGGGGATTCCCTTGATCTTCAGAAATTCTGAGCCATTCTGTATACCAAATAAACACATGGTAAACAGTATCAAACAGTAATCTATTAATCATAGATATTTCAGGTTTTTGGTAAGATATTATATAATCCAATGCTGTAAAAGACCAAGCAATTGCTAAAGTATACGCATTTAATGCTGCAGGTATTAGAACAATAAAATTACCGTCTGTTTTCAAGCTTTTTTTTCCAATAAAGAAAAGTGACAGAATGTTTTCACCAAGTTTAGTTTGGTAATCCTTGCTTTCTTTCGCTACAGCTTCTGCCTCTTCTGCACACGAAAACTCCAACAAAGCATGTCTGAAAACAATCAAACCAGCAACAGGAATTGATATTTATCTACTTTAATAAGTGGAATGTAGATTGGTGTCTGTTACCAATTTAATAGCCATTTCATGTATGTGAATGTGACAGTGGAAAACACATGAAATATAGGATTGTACTTCTCTCCTATTGACAGGCAGAATTCATCTTATAAATCAACAATCATTAGATGAGTGGACATGAGTAGCTAAATCATCAAATGATTTTAAAAAAAAAGAAAAGGCAACCAATACGAATGTTTTATTCAATATAGCTACTGTTATAAATGATATGAATATACACGAAGCGCTATTAAATTGAATCCTGTATTATAATGACATACAGATGACATCTCCCTCTGTTGAAGGTCTATCTCCAGCCAGATGTTAGCTATTTAATCTGGTGTTGGTGGCCAGGGCATTAACTAGAAGTGTTAAACTCAATTGTGCTCTATCAACATGTATGTAATGTATGATGTGCCATCACAGTTCCCTCGACGTCAGTCAGTTATCATAATAGTAGAACTATCATAATAAATAAGCATTTGGTGTGAATCCACATGTGGCTACATGATATGGGCCACACAAATCTGTATTGTCATTATGACAGCAAGTCCAACAGTCATGCTCCATTACCCTCGGAGATCTAAACACTGGCAATTGGGCATATAAGTGTCTACTACTGAACTTCCGGGTACCTCCTTCCATTTGTGCTTGAGCTGTACCGGTAAATGAAGAGAAGAATGGGACTTACAGGTCACATGACATGATGTAAGGCCCCACACAGACAAAATGTGAAGACCCATAACATTCCCAGCATTCCATCTTGCACTGGTGATTTAGTCATTGCTCAATGCTGGGAAGACTTTCGGTGAAAGACTAATTTGATTAGTACATCAAACAGCAAAAAACACATCTTATTCAAAATACATGTACTGGTGAATTGGCGAACTCCAGAGCAATTCACTCCAGAGTTGTCACATTGGGAATGGTTCAGTCCATTGAACATTGGTGTCCCATTGAGGGAGCTTCACTAGGCAAATCATCCTAATTGTCGCATTGGGACTGGTTCAGTCCATTGAGCCTTGGTGTCCCATGGAGAGAGGCTCTGTAGGTAAATGATCCTTGGTTTAAAACTGGTAGCCGTTTAGTACGCAAAAGATCCTGCTTCTCAAACCAAGAAGGGTTCAGTGCGCAAATGAACCTTGCTGTCACATGGAGAGTTCAATAGGCAAATCATCCTGGTTGTCATATTGAGAAGGGTTCGGTAGACAAATTACTCTTGATGTCACACTGGCAGAGGTTCAGTAGGCAAATGACTCTTGATGTCACACTGGCTGAGGTTCAGTAGGCAAATGACTCTTGATGTCACACTGGCAGAGGTTCAGTAGGCAAATGACTCTTGATGTCACACTGGAAGAGGTTCAGTAGGCAAATGACTCTTGATGTCACACTGGAAGAGGTTCAGTAGGCAAATGACTATTGATGTCACACTGG
The DNA here is from genome assembly GCA_031763545.1 of Mopalia muscosa. Lineage (NCBI taxonomy): Eukaryota > Metazoa > Mollusca > Polyplacophora > Chitonida > Mopaliidae > Mopalia > Mopalia muscosa. Next base: position 2,400 of record JARFOD010073997.1, read on the forward strand.
AAGAGGTTCAGTAGGCAAATGAACAGTGCCACATTAAGGTGGACCACCAGGGTCAGTTTGCCAACTAACCTAGTAGATACCTTAGGACAGGGTGGGTGTGGAGACCAGGCAGTCCAATAAACTATCCACTAAGCTACAGTACTTGTAATGCCCTATGTGATAAGTGAGTTGGTACATCAAGACATTCTAGGTTATAAAGTTTATAATATAAAATAAATGTTATTATTCAAGATATTTAACTTATAAATTTAACATCTTTTCATCCATGACAAAGCTGACAAACTGTCGTTTCCTTTCTAAACTACAGTACAGAATTAAACTGAGCTCACTGTAATTGGTCTTCAGATATCTGTGGTCTTCCTGGTCAAGCATTAGTGTTAGTGATGTGATCTCAGTGTGTTTCAATACTAACACGTTACCAGTTCTGATTATAGCAACAAACTTTCTCATTTGATTATTATGAAGCAAACTGAATGGTCCAGACAGAGGCAGTTACTTGGTTCTCTGTGCTTGTCGATGGGTGTTAGAATATCATATACGAGACAACCAGTTGTAACAACCCACACATAATTGCATACCTATGGACAACTGTCTAGATGCATTAAATATATAATGCATAATCAAAGCTTGTAGAAAGTTAAGACTCCTTCACTCCATATTGTCGTGGACTTGCAGTTCTCTTGTGACATCTTGGGTCCGTCTTTAAGGTTGGAACAAGTTGCATCCGTCAGTCAAGAAGCAGTCTCATACTAGGCTAATTGACTGGGTATTGACAGTTTCTGTACCACATCCAGAAAATAAGGAACGCTTGGATCTTGTTTCTTCTCAAGAAATTCAGCAGCATCGAAAGGTTCCTTAAAAGCACGGCATAACTTGATATTCTCATTCAAGAAAGTATAAGGAAAACTGTATTCTGCTCCACTGGTTATCACAGTCCAGTATATTTTAATGGATGCAGTAGACCTCCAGAGCACACAAAACATTAGAGTGTGGATTACCTGACATCTCCAACAGCTTCATCAGATTTATTTCCAATATGTTTCCACAGCCAATCTATGAAATATTCTTTAGTACAGACCATATACAGAGAAAATAACTTTTCTCAAACAGTGGTCCTCTAAAGACATTATAAACTTGTTAGTCCCAAATTCATTATTATTTCAATAAAGGAACTGTGGAATAACTGAGAAATTCGGGGTAATAGAGACATTTATTCTTTGAGGAATGTCATACTTACCACACAATAAACTATCTGATAACTACTAAGGATATTTAGGTATTTTAGATCCAGAGGATCATGGTTTGCAAGATGGCTGCCAAGAAGTCACAGACTTCCTAACAAACCAGACCAGAAAATATCAGATATTTTCTTTATTTTTTTTTATCTTGGGGAGGATGTAGTTGCGTTGGGGAGCCGTGAATCTTTACCCCTTGGATAACTCATCGTCTTCTTTTGGTAGTTGAATGCTGATCGCTATAGCATCTGGGTAGAGCATCTTCAACATGGCCTCCTCTGTGGCTGCTGGGATATTGTGCACATACACACAGCGGGCATTGCACAGGCCTGAAACACAACACAGGACATCTACGTAGATTTAGGTCCACACAAATAATACAGAAATTAAATGTACCAGCCTTTCACAAATAGAATGGGTCACTTACCATCCATTTACAATATGAATGTTTTTATATCGTACTCAAGGTATTTCACTTATATGATCGATGATGGATTCTCTGCATCTTGTTTTACTTAAAACAGGAAAGAAACTTGGTAAAATAAAACATCCCCACAATTCCCCGAGTCACCTGATATCATTTACGCCCATACAGATACTCAAAACTGTGTACAATAGATGATAAGCAGTACAACACACTATTAAACCATTCAACCCCATTCACGGGCACTCGACAACTTACCATAGAGGTAGTAAACAATGTCAAACATAAAAAACTTGCAAAACTCTTCCCACTCATCTATATGGGTGTTTTCAAAGAATTTAAGAGTATAACGGAAACAGACAAACAGTAAAAATTACCTTGAAATCTAATTGCATTATGAAGTCATTAACAAGATATTAAATATGTAAAGGATGACAATGATTAAAAGGCATGTTGATGGAGAATGGACGTGAGATTTACATGATAAACTATGTTATTGACATCTTATACAATGAAAGTCAACGAACTCACAAGATATTTAACAAATCAAAAATCTTATCATAAGCCCAAATTAATTTGTAAATCCACTAGAAATGATCTTTGTTCATACAGTTCATTTGACACAACCTCTATTTTCGTTGAGAGTCAATTCAAAGTATCAGTTCCATTACCATCGTGCAATAGATTTTCATGAACTGCTGATTATGAATGTAAATATTTGTGAATTAGATTCTCAGGATGACAAAATTCAAAGTTGGTGAAAGTCCAAAAACATTTTTTTCTGTAACACAAAATAGCTTGGTTTATTCTTTAACTGAGAAGGGTGGCTGATTGAATTTTTCTCAATGGTTTTCTCTCAATTAACTTTTGGTCTATGCAACATAAGAAAGTTATGTAAAGAAATAAAAGATATCTGCAGGAAAACATTTTTTTAAACTCTTGATCAAAGAAACAAACCTTAATTGGTCTGATGATTTCATGTCATTCTCATAACTGTTGTATTCAAATATTAATATACAGGTCTTTATCCCATAAATGAGTATATTTCAGTGTAATACAGCCATGTGATATTTGTTTCATGTCTCCATGTGTTTTATACAGCTTTCCCACTCTCTGATTGGTCACTTTGTCTTCACTGATGCAATTCAACCAATGAAATGCTACAACTTGTACAGACTTCTATTTCACAACTTGAAAATGGCATCGGCACAATTTGAAAACAACCGGGTCTCGTCTGGCGAATGGCTTATCTGGCGATAATAAACCATTGGCATCTGCCTACGAGTTGGTGTAATAGAATCGTTAAGTTAATATATGACAGGGGATTAAACATTTTTCTCGATTTTAACCGATCAATTCAAACTTTCATGTTCATGTAATGAAAGAGTACAGTGCTCGTCATGACAAGGTGTCTGGAAGTGTTAAAATGTCATTGTAATGCTTTGTTAATGGGTTAGAACCAATTGTTAGATATTGACTGGAACTAATTGTTTGTACCCTTCAAGCATATTTTAGTTAAATAAATACTGCATTTCAACCAGCATTGTTTTCTTTTCATGATCACTGTGATGGATGTTTTACACTAGCCCAAAAGTGTTTGTATGCTTCTTGTTTCTCTAGACAACCAAGCAAAAATATATGAAAATTGCAACAAAAAAGGCATTTATGGGATAATATAATCCCAAATTTGTGACCCAGATATCAAATTAATGAATCTCAGGTTAATTTTCCTTTATTACAGATCAATTTTCATATATTTGATATATCCAGGTCACTCATCAGAGATACTCAGTTTATCTAACCTGAAAGTCAAAACAAATAACAATCACAAAACCAGGAATCGAATAAAGTTTTATTTTACAAATACAGATAAAAGTCATAAATTCAAATGAAGACTATGTTTTCCTGATACCTGTGATAATGTCTGCATTCTTGATGTTTTTTTCCATGAAATATTCAGGTAGCTTTCATTGCTGGTTGACAGATTCCTTTTGTGGAGAATATTGAACATTTCCATCTTGGATCAGCCACAAAAAAGACCAAGAGTGGGTGGTGTAACTGGTCACTGTCAGTGAAAAATGTGGAGTATAACAGATAAAATCTGAAAAGCTAGTCACTTGAAAAAGAGGAGATCAAGCGTTTGAAAGGGGAACCATATTGAAATCATACAGCATGAATGAGAAACAATAAAGCAAAACTGTAGCATGGACAAATTTGTCAAACTTGTTTTTATTGTCTGATTTAAAGCTATTTGGGTCAGAACATGTCTATGCAAGTCCAAGAGTTGAAGCTGTAATTAGCCAAAGAATAAACTGTTATTGATAGAAAGCAGTTGGTATTGTGGTTTTATCATACCAAACCATAGGGGGTGTGCAGTTGTTTTAACCGCTCAAAGCATTTACTTTTTACCCCTAATTAACGAAGTTGGAAGGGCAGTCAACTCTGTCATTTAGCCACCTCATTAGGGGATAGAACTCTTCGGTGAGAGCTGTGTATTGTTTATACTTTTCTGGTTGTTACAGTCTATCTCAAACATGTAGGTATACTTGCATTAGTTCTGTTTACCTTGATGCATTCTTATGATATAAAACTATCCACTCATTTGAACCAACAATGCAATGGAAAAGTCTATCTAAAAAGTATTGCTTATTAATTTGGCTTCATTTTTCTTCTTTTATACATGATCTGTGTATCTGACTGCCAGCTTTTACATGTAAAACAGCAATAGACAGCACTCTGCTTCTACTTGGCTAAATCTGTTAATGACTGTAAATCATGCACTCCTATCAAACTTGATGCACATAACATCAGGGTAGCTATTCTTTGCTCCCTTGGTTGGTTATTAAACAATGGAAAAATTAGAACAAAAATGTGTTGGAAAGAGAAAGGTGTAGTCTTTGACGGCTTTAAGAAAATGTTTCCTTAATGCTTAATGCGTTGAATCCTTTTTCATTGATAAAATATCCAGTCTTTTTACTCTTAGGACACATCAACTGTTCATTGGTTGATTCAGGGACCAATCAAGATGCTGTTTACCAGTGAATGTCACCTGGTGGCAAGTTCTATGAAAATTCTATCACAAACCTTGGTGAGCCAATCCTAGCCTGAATCTAAATCTTCAGATTGGCTCGTAAAAAAATGACTGGTGAAAGAAAAATTTATAAAAAATATAAGCTTTGACACCCAGCCTGTTAGTTCCACCTCTACTGGAATGTTTTTAAATATCTCTTAAAAAACTGATATTTTTTACTGCTGTTCAATGTCGTATTGAAGAGCATTTCACTTATCAAATGATTTTGAAGGGAAACAGTCTTTGTAGTATTTGCAGTCCTAATACCTAGCTTCAAAACGTAGCCATGAACTCCTGTGCAATATAGAAAGGGGATCACATGGAGTCCTGAAGCAGCTGGAGTAAAATGCTGAAATAATCAGCAATACACTGGAACTCAAATTTAGAGGTTAAGCAAGAAGTTGAAATCCACAGAGAGAAACTTGTGCCTTCCTGGTTTATAGATAATGATGGTGATTGATAGAGTGGGATTAAAGGCTGTGGTAAAGCGTGTTACTTGTAAACTGCAACTCAACAAGAAGTCAACTGTTACATGTGGGATTAAAGGCTGTGGTAAAGTGTGTTAGTTGTAAGCTGCAACTCAACAAGAAGTCAACTGTTACATGTAAAACTGGATGTTCCAGTAAAGAATGAAATACCTTGCATACAAGGCTTTAATGGTTATGTGTTTCTGTTCACTGATCAAATGTGTTTGTCAAACAATATCATTGATTGACATGTCCAAACTTTATGGAAAGTAATGAAAAACATTTTTGGTCAGTTTGTAAAAAACATAATCAGTCTTGATTATGTAAGAACCTTGCCAACAATTCCTGTGATGAAAAAAATCCTCCCAACAGCTTTGTAAAATACTAGAAGGTTTGAATACATCACCAAGATGACTTCAGTCTGTGAATTAGCACACCATTAAACTACATGATAATATAACCAGATAAAGTAGGATTAAAGTATTGAAGAATGTGATAAAACCTGTGAGAATTCAGAACAAAGTGTAATGAATTGGATGTTGATATGTTTTTCGTCGCATACAAATGCATATACCATCAGCAGACTGTAAATGATTAAAGAAGCTGTCATGGTCAATCACACAAAAATATTTTTTGAATGCGAGTTGACTTGCTCTTCTATCTTCATATCAAAATATTATCCAGAAAATAAAAGGGAATCAGACACTTTGCCATCTTTTAAAATTGATTTGTTGAATTCTGTTAAATAGCACCTTCTTAAGCCAAGATGAGACAATGGGATCAGACTTGAAGCTACTTTCCACTAGTGGTGATCGATCTATATAGCCTGTCAGACAAGGAGCTGTTACCTCCTGGGGCAGGTTAACCTACTTTCCATGTGTTGATGAACAGCTAATGACAAAGTCTTTCTGTGACAACTATGATGTCACCACAGAGTTTCAATCAGATTGGGATATTTCATTTCAGTTTGAAATTCTGTTTGACTGCACACAGTATAAGCAAGGCAGGGTTGATGATACAAAATAAAACAAAGCTTCAGAAAGGCATAGCAAAGATGAAATACTAGTGATTAAGATACAGGCTTCACTCAGTATATCTTTTTTCTTTAGCTGTATTACATGGTTTTTCTTAGACCTTCAAGCCTTAAAGAATGGATTTTCCTTGTTTCTAAAATAAGCAAACATATTTATGGTGACATCTTATTTTAGTTCAATTGATGAAAGCTGCAACACTGTTAAATGTTACACATCATTCAGATCAGCACCAAAAATCTATTCTAAGTTATTTCAGAAAATGGTTGGCGTGGGGGGGGATAAAGAAAAGACCTGTAAAAAAGGAACTTTCAGTTAATAATAATCTAAAAGTAAACCAGGATGTCACTGTTAGCTATCACACCGAGTGAATGGTAATAGGCATAACGGATATTCCAAACTGGCATCCACAGCTCCATGCAAGCTGAATTCGGATGCTCAAGAAAGAATGCCAATGGTGTAATTTGCCCCCACTAATTTAGTACTTGCCCTTTTGGCTGGAGCAACTAAAAATGAAATTGGGAAGTCAATTTCAGGACTCACTTGCCATTAACAACATTTGGACAGCAATTGGACTTTGACCAGAGCAACCACATTTTTAAATCTACTAGCGACAATCTAACAGTTTAGTTTGTTTTATATCTTTTGATACAAACAATATGGACTGCTACATTAGAGTTTCTGTGTCAAGCGTTATAACAGTAAAGATAAACTCTGTGGCAACTTTCATTGGACAACCAGATGGATTCAAATTGAGCAGAAACTTGTCAGTCAGATATCTGGATCCTCAAACTGACCGACACACAACATGACTGATTTGTTTGTTTGTTTTATTGGTGTTTAACGTTGTACTCAAGGGTATTTCACTTATATGATGACGGATTGTCCTCTTCACACTGTACACAGCCTAATTACGGTGGAAAACCGAGAAAAAATGTTGTAAAAACCACCACCACGATTGCCAGAGCCACAACATGTGACTCTCTTATATACCTGATAGTCAACAGGCGGACTTGATGCCGTGAACGGTAAATCTAAGCAGATTCAGTTTTGGAAGTTGACTCCTTACCACTGAGCAGCGACCGAGGGCCCACAACATGATTAAGGATCAGCCAATAACTCAACCAAAGCACAGTTTACATCATACAGAAAATGACAGCTTCTTCTAAGTACCAAGGCAACAGAGGCTCTCTCCCAACCCTATCCTTGATGACAAATTTATACAAGATAGGGTACCAAGGCAACAGAGGCTCTCTCCCAACCCTATCCCTGATGACAAATTTATACAAGATAGGGCAATCACAAGACACATTACAAAAACACCCTAACCAGATCTGCTTTGGGGTGCCCCTTACATCTGAAAGCACCATAGAAACAGGAAGATCTGTGAACAATATTCAGAATTATTGATTTATAGTGATTGATGTGATCCAAAATTGTGGGGACTATCAATAGTTAATCTTCTGTCAAAATTGCTATTCAATAAAATCAATGGAGCATTTAAGTCCTTTAAAGTAACCTACATGAAGTAAGAAATTTGTCAATTAACTAACATCATAATTGACAGTATATTGCATTAAAGCATATTTCAATCTTCTAAATACCGGGCATGTGAACAATTTGTCCAAACAGCACACACGACACAACCACCCTGGTGTTCTATTCCTAACTTATCATTGCAACGTCATCAATTTTAATATTGTTGACTATCACAATAATATCACAGTAGTCAAAGAGGCAATAGTCACCCCTATCTACTTCTTCATGAAACGATTACACAAGTTTCGTTAACAATCGCATACTAATTTACACCTTTCATTGTTATATAATAGGGGAAAAAAGAAACATGAAGATCCCCCAACTCAAGATATCAGTATCACAAATGTCAAAACATTTAAAGATATAGAAATCAAATTATTTTCTTCCTTTATACAATAATTATAATGTAATCAATGCACGGAAAGAAAACTATGTAGATGGAATTCAGGCAAATGTCTATAAAAAATGAACAGGCGAATTTTTTAGAAAAAGGTTGTAATAAAACTTTATATTTCCTCAAGCTTTTCCTATCAAGCAGCTCACCTGGAAATTTATACACACCGTATCCTGTAAGTCAATACAGACAGGCAATATACCTTCCTCACAAGTTTATTTATAAAAAATGCTTTTTATTTCCCCCCAATTATGACAAAGCAAACATTTTGTAGACATTTTAGGAGAGAAGTAAACAAACAAAAACAGAAATAATGAATTAGAAATAAATTATTCCTAATTCTATAATTACCTTCATATTCTGCTTGCTTCATTTTCTGCCAATCATCTAGAGTCCCATCTGAAACATAAAATAATGAGATACGTCTAATTACTGCAAAGAGGTTTTCTCATCACCTTTTCAAATTGTCAGTGACTGTGTATCACTGCTTTCTTCTAGGCCAGTATGCCATTTCAACGAGGTACAAATACAGACTGTTTGTTTGTATTTGTGGGTGCAATAACATACTCAAGAGTAGTTCCCTTATAAGATGACAAATTGTCCATTTTTACAAATATATGATGGAAAACAGAGTAGAAACCTGGTAAAACCCACCCAAACAAATGCGTGAGCCTCACCCTGTGACTCACTCATATACCTGAGGTTGACAAATGGAACTTAACCCATTTGCTTGCTTGTTTGTTTGATTGGGGTTTAACGTCGTACTCAAGGGTATTTCACTTATATGATGGATTGTCCACTTCACACTGCATCTAGCCTTATCACGGTGGAAAACCGCGAGGAACCTTGTGGAAACCTCGTAAAAACCGACACCGCAATAGCCGGAGCCACAACATGTGACTCGCTCATATACCTGATGATCAGCAGGTGGACTAGATCCTGTGAACGAAAAATCCTAGGCCTAACCCTTTTGCAATAAATCCTTATCCTACATCTTAGTAGGATTAGAATGATTAGTAGATCAACACTTAACCACCACATAGGCCACCTATATTACATGAAAATAGATGTTTTATACCCATTGTATAGGGTGTACACTGAATTAAATTGTACAAAGGAAAAATTTTCCACACTATATTCTTTATAAAATGTGTACAACATATGTGAGTATTGCAATGATTCAAACCCTGACCCCATTAACTACAGCATACCTATATCAGAGCAAACCTATGACCCTGACGGACCCAGGAATTATTGAAATGACTCACCAAATGGACCACACTGACCCAGTATTTTAGCGGAAATATATTTTCCACTGGTCAATTTTAAGCCCTTCATCTCCTCAACATATTTGTAAGCATCAGCCTCCGAGAAAAAGCGAATCTCCAAATGTCTATTACAAAAAAAAAATAAACATATAATAATATCTGTTTGATTGACTGGTAGCCTTCAGACAATTAAAGGTTAAAGGTTAAATTTCACTCATGTGACCTGCCAGGTAAAGGTCAGGTCATATGATCCAAGTTTTATATGATGTTTTAGTTACAAATGAACGGTTTGGCTTCTTCCTGTTAATCAAGATTGGCAAATAAAATTGTCACCAGTGCTACTTTGCTCTATCTCAAAACCTATTCGTAATTTTCTTAGTGATTTACAGTAAAAAAAGTTTAAAAAAAAAAAAAGGATTCCTTAAACAAAATCGTGGGTGAAGAATTACAAACCCCTTTTTGACCAAGTCCTTTTTGCTTGAACCAAGAAATCTAGCACTTAAACAGTGACATTTTTCAAAGAATGGCAGTAAGACTGGATCTGCCATGTCATTGGGTAATACAGGATGAATCATGACAGTCTTCAGGCGATTCACAGACTGGCGACCTGAAACAAAATAACATAAATGTATTAATTCACATTTATTGACTGGCACAGAGTTACACATATTAATTAACTTACGATAGACTGAAAAATCATACAATATAAAACTGGTAAGTAAAATTCATTCCCTCAGAATTACCAATTAGTTAATAATGTTCATGACAAGATTGTTCTGTACATGTAGATTGTATAATATTTGACATGATACCATAATTCCTGGTCATAAGATATATTTTATGGCTTATTTTGTCAGATAATATCCATTTAAAAGTTGCTTGTTCAGTTGTTTGTTTGATTGGGGTTTAAAGTCATACTTTAAGGGTATTTCACTCATATGACAACATGCCAGCCCAATGGGTGAAGGAAACCACCCTCGACACCACTGGCAACAAAGAAAGACAGGACCGGACAAATACAGGACGGCAACAACAGGACGCCACTTTAAAAGTTGCAAAAGAAACATACAGAACATGGAAACATATAAGATGTATAGTGTTTGTCAATATGTGATTTGGATTTAACACTGTAGTAAAGGTTACTTCAGTCATAAGACACCAGCCTAAGGGATAAGATACCCCCTAAACGCCACCCCACACAAGCGATTATCAATTGACCAATAAAAATCTCAAGGAAATTGTTCTGCGCACAGTTGGCTTGGGGTGTGATTAGACACTGTTGGCCACTAGCTACAAGTCACACACTTGTTTGATATCTTGAAGTCTTCCAATAAATAATCAACTGTTGGCGACTTATCTCCTCGTGTGTGACAAACATGCAATAGAAAGTCGCAGCCATAAGCTGCGCATCCAGTCAGGAACTGATGAGTGTCTGAGAGACAGCCAAATCATATTAAAGATTAAAAATGTTGACCCACATTATAAGCTAGCTTTGTCACATGTGCCTATAATGATAAAAATCAAAACTTAAATTTCTATTTTAAATTTTCTATAAGAATTCATTCCAAGTCATTTTGAAAAACAATCAATGACATGCAAAGTGTAAGTCATGTGGAATAAATGTCACCTGATTATGATCAGGTAGTCTCTGACAGACAAATTCTTGCAAAATTCTTGCAAATTCTTGCAATTTGTCCCTGGCAGAAATCACTCACGTGCAGCAGGCATAGACGCCACCAGGACAACAGGCAGCGCCCTTCCCTACTGTAAGCAATTGAAGATTAAATACTCATATATATACCAAAAGAAATAATTCATAGCCCATTAGTGTTTTTATTTTCAACCCAGGGGCCACACAGTACCATAAACCCTCTTTTTATGGACTTTTCTGGTGTTCTGGTATTTCCATCAGATTCGTTCTACAACTAACCATGTTTTTCAGCCATTCTTTTCTGTATGATATCATCTTTTACAATCACTGGAGCAATAGTTCCATCTGAAAAGGTTAGAGGTTATATTTCTTTAAGTAATTGAGGTAATGATAAATTTAAAAAAAATAAAATCAACATGAAAGTACAGTATAAGAAATTGAAAAAACCTGTTCTGATTAGATATAGTCAATTCTTTTATTTATATGTTTGCATTTATTTTGTATTGAAAAGATCAATCAGTTTTTAACCTTTGACACTAGCTTTTCCAGTGAGTATAACATAACTGGCACAGATAGAAAAGACTTACATATATTAGCAATTATCGTAAATTCCATTAAAGTGATATGAAAAGATTTCAGTAAAGAGCCATCTATTTTCTTTTACACCAATCTTGACTGAATTCAATGCTTTGGTAATCATTATTGATTAGTTTCACTGCATCAAAATGTAAAAAAAAAAGGATCGTTTTCTTCACTAAACAGTGAACAATCACATAATAAAACCAAGAATTAAAGCTTTTAATTTAAACAACAATATTTTTAAGCTGATACAAATAGCCTTAATTTTGCTTATTTCTCTGATCCAGTTACGTAAGGTTCAATCAAATCAAATAGAAATGAAAAATCTCCAAACAGTAAAGAAAGCAAAATCAACTTAGGAAACCCACTGCAGTTTTTCCATTCTTGAAGGTGAAAGTTTATCAGAATGTTTACAAGTAAATTGAAGAGAGCAGTAGGCAATTTTTAACCAATGAAAACATTGACCGACACTTGGCTTATTTGCCCATTGTGACCAGTTGTAAGGTAAATTGTAGAGTGCATATTTATGCTTATGGGGAAATGAAACAGGATTGAATGAGAGCAGTTTTAAGCTCTCAGAAAGCAGGTGGTGGTCTCAAGCAGCACATAGTTAGGTTCGTGTGGATGATTAGGTTAAATAAAATGGAGCAGAAATGAAATGGAAAATTTATATAAATATTGAATAAATTTCATTGATGCAAATCTAAGGGATAATGCATTGGTACTTAACTATTTAAAATTACAAGCAAACTCACCTGGAGTCTGGGTACTGAACAGCCTTGTTGTAACAGAGTCTGTCATTGTCTCCTTTGTTGAACGACGAATAATTCTTCTTTTTACTAGGACTTTTCCAGTCGGAGTCCTAATAACACTAACTGTGCCACCTTGGACTGGTTTAACAACTTGACCTGTGTTTGGCTGAGTGGGTCTGGGACTCTTTATCTGGGGCCCTCCTGGCACCTTTATTGGAGCACTGGAAACTGTTGTGTTTGTCTGATGACCTGACAACTTTGGCTTAGGACCTGCCAGATTTGTTGCAGGACCTGCCAAATTTGTTGTAGGACCTGCAAGCTTTGTTATTGAACCTGTTAACTCTGTTGTAGGACCTGCCATCTTTGGTGTAGGGCCTGCAAGCTTTGGTGTTGAACCTGTTAACTCTGTTGTAGGACCTGCCATCTTTGGTGTAGGGCCTGCCAGCTGTGTTGTAGGACCTGCCAGCTGTGTTGTAGGACCTGCCAGCTGTGTTGTAGGACCTGCCAACTTTGTTGTAGGACCTGTCAGCTTTGTTGTAGGGCCTGCCAGCTGTGTTGTAGGACCTGCCAACTTTGTTGTAGGACCTGTCAGCTTTGTTGTAGGACCTGCCAGCTTTGTTGTGGGATCAGATGGCTTTGTCTGTTGTACAGGCGCTTTAACTGGGGAGACTGACATCTTCTTCACCACATTCACTTTGGGGGTAGCAGTTGCCAAAGAAGAAAACGATGCAGCTTTCTTCATGCCTTTATTTGATGGTAAATTGTTGAGATTTCCAACTGATTGACCAAGAACTTTGTTCGTGGCCACTTTCTTAAAAACATTAACAGCTTTTTTAACAAGGCTTTCTGAAGGAATCTTGGACATATCATCTTGCTTATTTATTACCTTACCAGAAACATCTCCAGGTGTAGATTGTTTCGAATTTGTCTTCAGAACTACCTTCCTAAACACCCCAGGGGTAGGACTTTTAACCTGTAACTTTGATGAGGCACAAAGTTGACTGGCTTCTGCTTTCTTTGACACAGGTGTTGTCTCCAAAGATGTGTTTTTCTCAGCTATCAAGGGTCTTTTCGCAGGGCTTGAACTTTGATCATATTCTATGGGTATCCGGCGTTTTACAGGTTTCAACAGAGGATGATTCGGGGTTAGGGTAACTGTTGTCATGTTCAGGGGCAGAGGTACAATCTTTACAAAAGCTTTCTGAAGAAATAAGTGGGATTCTGAACTGCATTTTACTGAAGATATGGAAGATGTGTCATTAATTGAACTTCTTCTGCTCTCAATACTTTCTGAAGAGCTTTGTGAAATTAAGTTTGGTTTGGATACTGGTTTGGAAATGGTTTCTTTATCCGATTCATTTTCTGAAGATTCAGGAGATGTCTCTCTTGAACTGTTACTAAGCTCTTCTGCTTCATCTTCACTAGATTCTGATGATATTTGTGTTTCTGGTATATTTTGTAAATGCAGCTTAGATACCGGTGCCTTTGCTGAATTAGTCTTTGTACTTTCTGAAGTAAATACGTTCTCAGTTTTAGTTTTCAGAATCTTCTGGGAAGATGAAAAGGTAATATCAGTGATGGGCGTTATTTTCACAGACGGTAATAAAGATGATCCAGTAGCAAAAGATTTAACAACTTGAGGTGTTGCTTTCGTCACATCTGCAGAAGGGGTGATTTTCCCTGTAGATGGAGTTTGTTTCATTGCCTGAAGAGTTGTTTTGAGAGTTTTTTCCGGAGTTATTTTCAGTGGTGTGGCTGCTTGCTTTGAAGAAAATGTTTTTTTTGTCACAGGGGTAAGGCTGAATGTAGGGATATTTTCCACTGTCGATGGAATTGGTTTCACTGCAAGGGGTGTTGTTGACCCTGTCACAAGAGTTGCCTGCATTGATGGGGTAGTTGTTTTCACTGATGGGGTTGTTTTAAACGCAGAAAGAGGTTTCGCAGCAGACTTATTTTTTTCCTTTGCAAATGGAGTTGATGGACCTGCACTAGATGTTGTTTGCACTGTATCTGGGGCTGATGATGGAGCTGCTTTTAATGCAGGAGACGTTTTCAGTGCAGCAGTTGTCACTGTAGAAGAAGTTTTGTTCAGTGCAGGTGTTGTATTCAAGGTCTTTTCAACTGAATACATTGGTATTACTGTTTCAGCAGGATTCGTTGTTACAAGATCTGCCTCCGATGATGGTTGCACAGGGCTATCACAAGAGAGTTTACTAGCAACAGTGGCACATTTAACTATTTGTTCTTTTTCTCCAAGAGATTTATTATCAGTCAAGGATTCTTTCATAGGGTCATTCAAAATATTAAAAGCTATTATATTAGCTGCTGCATCATTTATCAATTCAATGGGTTTTTCTTGAAAGTTAACTCCAACCTGTTTATTCTTGGAATCTTCTTTGACAGTCTTTGGAGCAGGTTTTGGTTCCATACTTGTTGAAAGTGATGTTGGAGCTGCAGTTTTTCTTACCATTCCAGGAGTTGTTTTTCCCGCTACTGGTTTGGGATTTAAAGGGACAGGACTAGGTTTAGTTAAAACAGGAGCTTTTCTCGTCATTGTGGGCGTCGTTTTTCCTACAACAGGAGTTGTATTTGAGGAAGGAATCATTTTAACATTTGCAGGAGCTGTTTTTACAGTTTTTGGAGCTAATTTAACAGCTGCGGGGGATGTTTTAGTTGATTTTGGAGTTGCATTTGTGGTGGTGGGATTTGTTTTCAAACTAGCAGCAGTTCTAACTACTGATTTTATTGGTGTCATTTTTACAATAGACAGGGTTGTTTTACCGGAAGCAGGTGGTGATTTTATGGGTGAAGTAGTTGTGTTGAGAATGACAGGGGTTGTTTTACCTGAAACAGAAGTTGGTTTAATGGGTGAAGCGGTTGCCTTTGCAATGGCAGGAGTTGCTTTTACGGCTGTAACAGCACCGTTCCCTGCTGAAGTTGTCTTTGCGGTCAATGTTGCCTCCTTGGTACATGTAACCGTTGCAGATTTTCCTTCTGGCTGTGTCTTGGTAGTTAATTTTGCTGCTTTGGTTATCATTGCAGCTTTTCCTTCTGTAGTTGTCTGGGCAGGTAATGTAGTAGTTTTGGTAATTGTTGCAGCTTTTCCTTTTGTAGTTGTCTTGTCAGTTAATGTGGTAGCCTTGGTAATCATTGCAGCTTTTCCTTCTGTAGTTGTCTTGTCAGTTAATGCGGTAGCCTTGGTAATCGTTGCAGCTTTTCCTTCTGTAGTTGTCTTGTCAGTTAAAGTGGTAGCCTTGGTAATTGTTGCAGCTTTTCCGTCTGTAGACGTCTTGGCAGGTAATGTGGTAGCCTTCCTACTCATTGCAGTTTTCATTTCAGTGGGTGTCTTGCTACTTGGGGTAACAGACTTGATTACAGTATCTACTTTATCCGTCGAAGGTGTCTTTGGAGTTAAGTTTTGAACTTTAACTATTGTTGCAACTTTTTGTATTGTAGTTGACTTGGTAGTAGGGGTAGTTGACTTGGTAGTAGGGGTAGTTGACTTGGTAGTAGGGGTAGTTGACTTGGTAGTAGGGGTAGCTGCCTTTGTAATTGTTGAAGCTTTTCCTGCTGTAGATGTCTTGCCAGTAGCAGTAACAGTTTTTATTGCTGATGTAGGTTTTACTGTTATTGGTGTCTTGGAAGTTGCAGTTATAGTCTGAATTTTGGTATTTACTGATTTTTTCACAGCTGAAGTAGACTTTGTTGTCTGTGTTTGTATCTCCTTACCTATATATGTTGTAGGACTACCTAATGTGCTTCCCTTTTCTCTTTCAGAAGATGATGTGTCCAAAATGGGTTTAGGTGTAGCAGATTTCTCGTTTACCGTTTTCCCTGTTGTAGTTGCTGTGACAGACACATTTTCCTTAGAAATAATAGATGCTTCAGGCTTAGCGAATGTTGTATCATCAGATTTGTCTTGAAATTTCTCATCCTGGTCAGTGTCTGCATTTTTCTGTAACAGCAGAAAACTCAAACATTCAATTGTTTACATCATGATGCCGACCATTCATATAAGAACAGAAGTCTGAAAAAATCATGTCCCTTTTAATCCTGATTTACCTTATTAAAAAAAAAGTATATATTACACACTAACTAAAAGTTTCTGTTTCACATTTTATTAATAAACATATCTTTTTTCTTACACGAGTTTCCGAATTAATACTGTTGATCATGAAATTTAATTTTTTTATTGTTTGTTTGTTTGTTTGATTAAGGTTAAATCTTGTAATCAAGGCTATTTCACTTATATGATGATGGATTATCCATTTCACATTGTTTCTTAATAACAAAACCATGGAAAACCATTTGGAAACCTTGCATCATCTTGTGACTCATTCATATACACGTAACTGATGGTCGACAGACACACTTAACCTAGTGAGTGATACATCAAAGTAGGAACCATGTTAACCACAATCTATGGCCAAAGGTCATTAAGGTCTTAATAGAGACTTGGAAAACAGTTGAATGTATATTTTGAATGAATGAAATCAGAAAAATTTGCTTGCCTCCACAGGGGTTACTGCCCCAATAATCTACTTATTGAGCAACAGAGGGTCAGGGCAGAAAGTGTCCCAAATTTAACCCAGTGGAGGTGACAATTTCTCTCCACATAAAGCATGGACACAGGGTAGCTGAATTAGAATCTTTTTTATGCATAAATGCAATTATTTCTATACCGTTTCTGTTGATTCTTCTTCATCACTTGATTCCAATTCATCTACAATTTCAAATCCCTCGCCAAGTTCATCAAGAAATGAGGGCAGGTCATCATCGCTGATGTTGTCTTGCGTATCTTCTTCAGACATCGTAATGATTTATATCTCAAAACAGTAGCTTTGATTTTTATTTGCACATCATACCTGTAAAATATACAAAATAGGAGGAATAAATTGATAATAGACGATGATAATGGTTGATGGATTGGTGCTTTATGCCATGCTTAAGGGTATTTCACTTATATCATAGTTGTGTATTCCAAAAATAATTGACACTAGCACAACCAAGATGTGAAGCATTTTACACAAGGATTCGATTGTTTGTTTGATTGGTGTTTACTGTCGTACTCAAGGGTATTTCACTCATATGATGACGGACACAAAAACAGGACATCACAAACAAATCTGCTTCCCTTTAGCTCTGCGAACACCAGGGCAACAGAAAGCAACCTCTTTTCTCGCCTCTTACGTTCGACCGAGGAAGCCAAGGGCCATGGCCCACCTTCTCCCTGACGGGGTTCCAGGATAGGAACCCGGGACATTTTGGTTACAGGCCCAACATAGGTGAAGAAAATTCTTTGGGCAGTTTAACTTGAATAAACATAATAATATCAAATAACCATCTTAAAATTTACATGATGTCTGTATCAGCAAAGATCCAAAAACACTATCTCACTTTGACCAAAAGATAATCACATATGATAACATAAGTAAACATGGTGGTCATATTGTTTTGGGTAATTTTGTTAAATGCAATCCAGCCAATCCTACCCTCAATACTAGAAAGCTAAATTCCAAGGTAATCTGTGAATTCATTCTCAAGCTCTCATGTTCGCAAAACATAGGGAGTAAATATTGCATGACAATTTGTTTAGCCAATTGAAAATGTATTGTGTACACTTCTATATTTATAGTCCACACGATTAAGGACTGCGTAAATGGACAAGTGTGAACAACTGAGTCTAGCAAGGGAAAGCAATAGTGTACTTCAAGTTGACCGGCTAGCTGGAGTGGATTGAAAGTGGCCTTAATATCCTCGAATATCTGGAGGAAACTGTATGATAGACTCCAGAAATGAATGGAATATGGTCTCTGGAAAAATCATCATTTTAAATAATGATATTGCTTATAGCCCAAATTGTAGGAACTTGGTGCACTGCTTCACTAATTAAGGAGTACCATCAGCAAAAAATGTTGATATATAAACTCTTCAACATCTTCTAGTCAGGCCAATGTTTCCCATGATCTAACATCAGCATCATAGAATCCGACAAAGAGATTTGCATACATCAGAGAGCATGGAGAACAAGGTAACACAGACGGTGAGAGAACTTGGATCAATCCATTCAGGAAAAATTTTTGGAATATGATCTAGACTACACAGGAGGTAAGGGATGAATACAGGCAAGTAGTGTTAAAAGCCAACATTTAGGTTTATCGACTGAGGTTTATAACATATTATTAGGTTACATTATACTGAAAACATTTGATGATACAGGTGTGCTGCCAGTATAGCTTAAGAACCTACGTTATATATATTGAGCGTACGTGGATCTAATATATTCTCCAGGGTTGGGGCCAATTATAATTGCAATTATCAATTACCAATTACACATGTATTTCCCCAATTACAATTATAATTACACCTAAATCTGAAAATGCAAATTACGATTACAATTATACAGCCCCAGTAAAATCTCAATTACAATTACGATTACAATTACACACAAATTTGAAAAG
>JARFOD010074008.1:0-21268 GCA_031763545.1 Mopalia muscosa
TCGCCTCTTACGATCGACCGAGGAAGCCGAGGGAGTATTCTGCAGGGCCATGGCCCACCCGCTCCCTCACGGGGCTAGAAGTTGTAAAGACAGTGTGGTCACCATGGGGTGAGAATTAGGTGAGAACAATTAACAATAGATCAAGGCCTATCTCTAATCCCCTATCAGGGATTTCGTCTGTTGTTGGGGACTTTATCGCCTTTCGAGCAACTGGATCTAGATCTATGAATCTAAAACATGCGAAGTCCGATAACAAACTTGATTTAACTGTCAATCAACGCTGTGTCACTTGAATAAGATAAATGTACAATGTAACACAACCCCATTATCATATCTACTGAATATTTATTGCTTCAACTTTTGACAATCACAAGTTACGAAAGATTTACCTCGTCTGTCATTTCACTTCTATCAGGTGTTGTTGTTGTATCCTCTCTAGCAGTAACTTCAGTACAAAATTTTAATATGCCCGTCAAATCTTTAGGTTGTCTGGGCTCTCTAGGCTGTTCGTCTCCCATTGTCCTGTCAATTTGATTTTAAACACTTAACGCAAAAGGACTGGAGTTAATACTTTGTCTTCTGTCAAAATAAGTATGTACTGCCTGTAGACACGTGTTTTAGAAATGTAAACAACTATTCCAGAAAATTCGAGTGGCTTCCCTTTATTTTACCCAGTCTGAAACATGTATGCCTACGAGCCTTGGTATTTCTAGCGAGTGATACTACAGTTTATCCTTATCCCAAAAATAACGAAAACACTGTTAATCTTCACTTTCTAAAAGACACAAAAATTATTTACAGTTTATTGAGTCATAGTATAAGTCTAATATAGTTAATAGACTTTTGTACCAACAATTTCCATCGTTCACATCAGTACGCTCCAGTGGCACAATAATGATTATTTTTAAATTATTTTCACAGTGTATAATATGGAGCCGTTTGAGGAATATATATATATAAAAAAATTCTTTTAATTTTTTTTTTCTAAGATTATTTATCTTGTCTTTTTTACTTAATTGCTACATGTACCTGGCATGTCCGTAGAAATGTTCTTCTAAAATGTCTACTCGATAGACTATATATCTTGTAATCCCAAATTTCTTTACAATTTGTAACAGATACAATGATTATAAATCGATTAGCATTTGCAGCCTTAAAAAAATAAAGATATAAAGACCAACCCAAATAGGTTAACTTTATACACGTCTGGCCCCTTTAATAAATCTTTTGGATTAGGGAGTTTGAGGGTAGGACATCCGAAAGCGTTACGTATATATATTCAGCCTAATAATTTACGTTTTGTTTTAAATATATGGCAGTTTTGGGTGAAATTTCTGGGTCTGATCGGTGGAGATTCTCGATATTTATGTGACATATTATAAGCTTTTGATTATATATGTAAATAAATATCAGAATCTACACTGAATCAGAAATAGTCCATTATAACTTCTGATCTATATTACATCATATATCTTAGTTCATAGACAATAGCTTCTGATATCATGAAAATAATTATTCATTTTCTTTTAACTTTTTTATTGCTTAGTTAACTTTGATCAGGTCTAATCTATGATGTTGAATTTGCTAGATACATTTCGTATACTGCAAATCATATATTTTTTTTAAACAACATATTGTATTTACTATCTATTACCCTTGTGTACAAGACTGGAGACTGCTAATTGAAGGAAGGAAGGATGAAGGAAGGAAGGGAGAAAGGAAGGTATTTTATTCCTTACTCGATCCCTCCTTCGTTCTTTTAAAACAGCGGTTTTAAATCATTCTTGAAGCAAAAATATGCAGTTCTACGTTCCCCCGAAAATTGTACTATGGCGTAAACTTTTCCAAGTTAATAAATAAGTCTCCCCTACCCTTATGGGAAATTCTCCCGCCAACCCCCTCGATTGGGAAGAGATGAAATGTTAAATGGACATCGATTGGCAGAAAATAGGATGTACTTGTCGTTTTAACCAATCAGCTGCTCTGTATAGATTAGATTTATTTGCCGCCATCTTCCCTCGTGTTCGCTGACTCGTGTTGTCTAGAAACGACGAAGTAAGTTATGGTGCCACATATTTAGGTCAGATCGATGATATTTGTTAAAATATTTCTTAACTTTTGTATTTTGCTGTGAGTTTGATTGTGTATATTGTCTGTCAGGCATGGAATCATGTTGATTGTCACCTTTCTTTGCGCCGTTTTCCGGCCAAAATTTTCGGCATGGTGTCTTGATTTTGTCAGCCATATTTATACTTACTGTTGACTGGCTGTGTCGATCTATTCATAGAACACATGGAATGCATTCTGTACAACATCTGAAGATGTACTGCTCGGCTGCAAGGTCCTAAAACAATACCTACGTTTCCAGTTACTACTCAAAATCAGTCTAAGCTGTTTAGGCCTATATGTTCCAACAACAACAACGAGCGTCCCACATTGAAAACTGGCCAGCATTGAACAGTTAGGCCGTGATTGGTTAAATTTACCAACTTCTTTGTCATATACGTATTATTTATAGGTCCACTTGTCAACTTTTCCTTACAGATTTTTACTTTTTATGCAATGATTGCGATCCCCTAATATTTGGTCGTCCATATTATCATATAACTCTTTAACAACAAAAGCAAACGTAAGCTTATAGACCCTATGCCTAAGTGACGACTTGGACTAATGTAACTTGTTAGAGTGAATCGGACGCCAGATCCGAGGATTTACTATTATATGATTACTCAATTTATGAAGACCAACAGGGGCTGATGTCTTAAAATGACTGCCAATCAAAGACTTACATACAATCATACTTCAAATGGTTGATGTTGACATATAAATTTTTTTTAAAACCCTGTTGTCTGTATAGTAGGCATATGAGCTTACATGCGACTAATTGCTAGTTTGAGTAAAATTCTTTGTAGAAATGCTATCAATGGCTTAATTTGCTGAATTAAAAAACTCTTTCCTACAACATTTATATACTGGTAAGTGAAAGGTTGTGAGGCAAGAGATTTCAAGTCCGACTGGAAATAGATTGCAGCCCTTGTGGTCTTTACATTTGTGTTGGAGTAAAAAATGCAAATGCACAAAATGTCTTTAAATAATCTGATTATTATTATTTTGTACTGTTTTGTTCTGAAGTTGTTTTTCTTTTTTCTAGAGTTGTCAGTAAAATAACTAACCATGGCTGATTCAGAAACGTAAGTTACACAATCAATTATAATTAATTAGATATGGTTTCATACCTTGTTGCCTTGACTTGTGGTCTCCAGTTTTGTGACGTCTTTGTTTTGTGTTTTGTCTTCGCTGTTTGTTGCCATTGGTGACAAAGGTGATTTCCTCCATCCATTGGCCTGGCATGCTGTCATGAGTGAAATAACCTTCAGTACGACAATAAATTCTAGTCAAACAAACCAGTATACAAGCAACAGGATATGCATTCCTTATGTGGTCTTGTTGCGCAGAGTTTTTATTGCCTGTGTCTTTGTGTTTAATGTTGCCTTTAACAGATGGTTTTCGGTGGTTGGAAGGAACTTCCTGTACCCTGATGCTCTTAGATCTAGGCGGCAACAGCAGTTCAATCTATATGGGATTTGTTCATATTAACTATTGGGATTGTCTGGTCTTTGTTCAGGGCTTCATGTTTGAAAGGAACAGGAGAGCTGAAAATCAGTCACCTGGTTGGTTTTAGGTCAGGGTGAGTGATCACTCTCATCAAATGTGAAGCCCTGTTTTTTCGTTGTCCATGGTGTCCTTTACCCATAATGACTGGAACACTGTCATGAGAGTGAAATAATATATGTTATAAGGTCTGAGTATTTTTCTAGACATCTTGTTATATACTTTAAAATGATTTAGTTTATATCCTGAAATCTTGTTTTTTTATTAATTTTTTTTTTACATTATGGTTAATTATGTTTTAAATCCAAAATGATTTACTTCAGTAAAGAAATAAAGTCTGATGAACATGAAGACGTAGAGGATGTTGATGAAGGCAGTGAGGAGATTGGGGAAGGTATTTATTGTTATATCTTCAAGCATATCAGCAGTTTTTTAACACTTCAGGGCAGTCTTTAGATAAATTTACCCAGATTCCTATCCCAAATTCTAAAGACCATAATCCAGGGTTCTGAATCTGCTTTTAGCTTGATTTTAACAGGAATTTATGAAAATAGTAATATATCGACATTAATACAGGCTTGAAATAGTTTGGGCGCCCGTACGTTTTCCGTAACTAAAGCAGCTCTGGATATTGCCCTTCACATATAAAAAATATTGTCTTTTTCAAATATAATACTTTTCTGATTTTCTCACTGTTCAATTGCTGAGCAAAGCAATAGAGGTACGTACATGTTTAATGGTTTGCTATGCCATAACTGTAAAAGGAGTGCTATGTTTTGCTGCCCTTTAGACTTTTAGCCAATAAGAAAGCTCAAAGTAATCAGCTGACTCTTCAGTGACCTTGAAGAGTTATAGTGACCTTGAAAGCGAAAGACTGATTATATACAAAATGATGAATAAGTTATGGTTACAGTTTTCCTTCAAGTAAACCTCTATGGACTTCTTTTCTTGTATCAGGTGATAGTTTAATTCTAAGAAATTCCTCATGGAAGACTTAACACTGCAAGCATGCATGGATAGATCTGTGATTACCAATCAAAGCCTGACAATAACCAATCAGAAATTGAGTTGATATTCTATGCTAGAAAAGAATTTGGACTAAATTCACAACATAATTGCAGAGGAAACCATCAATTTTTTTTTGTTTTTTGTTTTGTCGTGTGTCCACTAACTCCGGCCTGTGCTGTAATCTTTTCCGACATAACCTCAAAATTGGTACTCTGTAATTTTGTTACGTAACCTAACATTTGCATTTTCCCCTGGTTCGCTGATTTTTAAATACATAAAATGTGCCTTGGTGAAAAGTAAAGCGAAATTGCTTTAAAACACAATTTTATATTGATTATCAGATGACCAAATTTGTCAAAATCAGTAGCAGGGCTCGAAATGGAAAACTAAGAATGGACTGCAACTTTTTCCTCCCCTTACTAAAAATAGCAGGCAAACCAGTAAATGGCTAGCTACTTTCATATTTAGACTGCTAAAAATATTGAAATTGTAAATCAATGATCAATTTAAGGTTATGTTTTAGAAGTCATTGCACTAGGCAAATGCATTATTAAACCTTTATTAACCAGTTTGGGAGAAGGACATTTCTTACAAAGGCATTTTGTATCCTGAAAATTGTGTAGCTTTTCTCGCCAATGAAAGCAGAGCTCTTCCAAGAGGAATAACTTTTCTTATTTCAAGTTTAAAATTTTTTCATAAATCGAGATTAAAACAATTGATTCATGCTGATCACTTCAAAAGGCATTCCTAGTTGCAACATGTTTTTAAAAGTTCACAATGCGTTTTGATTTACAATCTTTTTAATTGTAAAGGCTCGAAAAGGATGGCCTGCTATTTTATTTTTTCGATTTTGAATTTAGCAGTCTGTTTTTAGCTTGGACTGCTTTGATTAAATTTTGGCCTGCTTTTGGCTATATGCAGGCCTCCATTTCCAGCCCTGCTCAAGGGTATTTCACTTATATGACGATGGGTTGTCCACTTCACACTGTACACAGCCTTATTACGCTCATATACCTAATGGTCGAAAGGCTGCTCGAACCCGTGAACGGTAAATCGAAGCATGTTCGGTTCAGGAAGCGCACTCGCTACCACTGAGCCACGGCTGCAGGCATTTTGCTTATATGAAAGCGTTTCCATACCGTTGGAAAGTTAATTTTCCCCCAATGCTATAAAGTAAAGACAGTACAAAATGCCCTTAAGCAGAGGGCAGGTGGATAAGCGGACTACACTAATCACTGAACCACGGATTCTGCTTGTAAAATTATATTAAGGAAAACCGGTAGTTTGTGATTCAGGTAATAAACACCTATGTTAAAGTTATTTCTCTAATATCTAGAAGCTGTATTTTTAAACATTTAACTGCAATACTGCAATACAATTATATGATTAATATTCCTCCAAAGATGACATGTAGCCTTAACTCAAATAATACAGTCCTAATGCCATAGTCTGTAATCTTCAAGAGCGTATATCAAAACAAATATTATATATATGTTTTTAAAAAATAAGTACTTACTAGGGATAAGACTTTGTTTGCCTGACATTTTGAATTGCAATCCTTCCAAAGTGCTTTCAGGCGAACACTCAAACAATCCGTTTTTTGTCAGTTTTTTTTTTTTTTTTTGAGATCCGTAAAATCCCCTCTCCAGTAAGAATGACTAGCTAACGTGTAAAGCTGTTACATGAAAAGTGAGACATGCCTCGCACACATCACTGATCTATTCTATAACTCACAGCTAAATATGAACAATATAAGCCTGAGGAGGATGCAGCGGAAATCTTCCAGATGATAGATAACAGTCGTAAAGATTCAGCCATAATGATTAATAACATTTTTGTCATATTTTTCCAAATTTTAAGGAGTATCTCAAAACATCTAATGTCTAATAAGTAGCTATCATGTCTGCAAATATGTTATTGACATCATTCGATTTTTTTATCTTTTTTTTTTTTTTTTTCTTTCACTGGCTTCAAGCTAATTTTTTTTGCACATAAGACAAATAAAAAACCTCTTAATTTGGCTTAATGTATTTTTGTTAAAAATGGTACGGCTACACTCAGATAAAACACCCTCTGGCAGAGTTAGCCGGTATAATATTAATAACATACATAGTTTATTAAGACAATTACAACTACAACTTACCTTTATTATTAACTACAAAACATAATTATTGAAGTGTCCATGAATAGAGCAAGACAAAATGTCACAAATTAAATAAGGATGACCTTATTACAGGCAATACAGTGTAATTAGACCACTCAGTATATAGTGAGCCTACACACATTAAAATTATTCATAATCTTTATCTTTACCATCATAATTAACGGCCATAATTGGGTCAACTAGTTTTATACACACCATAAACAAACTGAGAGAGTGGATTAAAAAAACAACACCTAAACATGTGTGGGAAGATGCGTCATCAAATAACAAGATTAAACCCACCCTTTTGAAACATTTGTACCTGGCCCGTCATTGATAAATCGTATATAAAAGATATATTGTTGAGAAGTCAAGCCTATGAATGACGTTAACTATTAGGTGGAGCCTTATCTCCATCTACATTTTGTAAAACCCATAAAATATCAGAGTTACACATTGCCAAATAATGACAAGTTGACAGACCCAATTGAATACTAGCCAGCTTACAACCATTTTTTTATATTAAGATAATCATAAAATATGACATTTCTGATAAGCTGTGCATGCCTCTGACAATCCAATATCATAATATACCTGTCTGGTGTATTTACACAGTATCATGTTACTTTCATCAGAATATGATTCAATTACTACATTGTTCTGCCTATCAGTAGCAATATTACATGCTTAACATAGAGATGAACAGACATCAAAAATGAAGATGTACTGGTACAATGCCTCATCCATCAATTATATAATAGAGCTTTACATGTAAGTCCTGGTATTTAATCTGCGCTCACTTCAGAGGGACAAATACCTTAGATGATGCTGTCAGAGCAGTTTAATGTCAAATATATCTACATATATGACATTGGAAGGCAGTGAGTGCTCTAAGAATTAAGAGTTCAGTACTGTTGCACATTAACGTATCTCTGAAAAACACATAACTTTATATGATAGACATAAGGACCTGATCGAGGTCAAAAGATTGGGCACCTTTAAATCCAAGCAAAGAATAGGCCAAGGTAGAATCTGCCTCATATGTCTAATGCTAGGGTGAGCATCATTGAAGAATTAACAGTTTTATTTTTACCTTTGGCTTATTGTTTTCTAATGTTTTGAGCATATGCAATGTATTTATTGAAATCAGGGGCACTATTGACTTTAAAAAAAAACTGTTGGAGGGGGGTAGGGGTGGAGGGACTGAAAGCCCGAATTGGTGGCGCCCAAACCCCCATTAACGGGTTGAAAATGTGAATGCATCAGGCCCTGGACACACATTCAAACAATACCTTGTGTTAGTGACGTGCTTGTTATCTTCCTCCAGTGCTGAGTGAATACAATATGACTGTTCTCAGGGCCGACTGCCTATAGTCAGAGCATGTTGTCATTAAGGGGAATACCTTAAGTACGGCATTAAACACCAATCAACCAAACAAACATTTTAAGCTAATCTCTGGAGGTGAACTATAGACTCTGACAGCAGTTCTACAAATAGATGTTGTATAACTGTAGGACAACCATGATGTCATTTACAGAACAGATCTCATATAAAGGCTAACAAAGTGACATAACATTAGCACTACTTTAACACATTTCACCATTACATAAAGAGCCCCAGGTACTCAGACCAGGTGTGAAGGTTACATTAAAAGATGACAAGCTTTAAACACCAACACCTAGTTCTTCTGTTGACACCTTTCCACATACAATAGCTCAGGTAACACAAGGATTAACCCAGAGAGTGATCTGAACTATATTTAGTCAGCTAGCTGCTCTATTGTGCATTATTTCTGGAGAAAATTCTCGCCAGCACTCAGAATGTGACTCCATCACCTTAGTCTTAATGACTGACACATACCTGTTGAGAACTCAAGTCACCCAGAACAATGACTTCAATGTTTACCCAGCAACATGCTTTAACAAAAAAACCATTTGACATAAACAGGCATGGGCATCAATGTCCCTTCTGATAAAAAAAAGAGGGATTTTAAGACATAGTTAAGGTTTATTTCACTACCTGTTGACACTGTGCCACAACAAAAACTTAAGGACTAGGCCCGTGCTGTTAGGGAGCACTGATCAAACAGGGTTTTCCCTTGGTTCATGCAAAATTATTTTAGGAGAAGGGATTTATAGGTTTCCCAAATTATTTCCAATGTTCGTCTAAAATTGCATTTTGTTACCATTCTTGACAAGGTTTGTCAATTCGATCATAAATGAAGTTTGTATTTTTTGGCAATTTTCTTTATTTTTCATAAATATGCATTTATGTATTTTTAAAAAATCAGCAGAGCTGCGGCAAATGTAAATGTTAGGTCAAAAAATTTTAGAAGGGCGGTTCTGCCGAATTGTCATTGTAAAAGATACTGATAGGCTGACAAATGACCCCAAAGGAAATAGTCCTTAAGTGTCATATATTGACCAATGTGTGTAAATTTACGATGAATAAGTCAACAGAGGGCCTCTATGAAGTTGACTTCAAAACGCTATCGTTATAATTATCAGCTATGTTTTATTTATTTATTTGGGGTTAATGTGCTCTAGGGTATTTTACTTACATTCCCAGTCAGTCGACCCTCGGGTATATGAGGGACTCATATGGCAATTGCAGTGGTAGTTTTTACTAGGTTTTATCCATGTTTTCCACTGTATTAAAACAGAGTTGAAATGGTCCGTTTGTTAACATATCAGTGAAACATCGTTGTGTATGACATTAAACCCTAATCAAACAAATGAAAACACTTAAATTTCCAAAAGTGACAAATGTTGAGGAAACATAATAAGAACCACCTCCATGATTGGCAGTCACCCCACGCCCATATGTCAGGGATCCATGTCCTCTTAAGTGGAGGTCAATACATCAAAGATGGACCTGTCATCTGATATGATAACCACCAAGCAACCACTGTTGACCGTAAAGAATCATAACATTCATTTTTCCCAGGTTGAATAGACAAACAGAAATTATCTTTACAAGGATTACAGTAAATCACGACATGTAAACACTGGTTTTCACAAGTCATTTGTCACTACTAGTAGTATCCTGTATAGCTGTGTCTATTGCAGGTCACAAATACCTGGCTGACACACTGTCAGACATGAGCACATCTGAACAAAGATCAAATAATTCAACATCTCAAGGACCTGGGAACACCAGATATCTTCTCTCTCAACCCACTCATTTTTATTTCTACATAATACAACTAACAAAATTGCATTTTATCTTACATAAAATCAGTATTCTTTTGGGAAAATGATGGAAAAATTTAGCTGGAAAATACTTCTTTTATAATTAATTTGTTTGATTTTGCATGAAAATAAATTTCATTTATATGTATGATATATATGTCTATAATGTATGCAGACAGGACAGAAGAAAATCAAGAGGAAACCTCAATTAACACCCAATGAGTAGCATAGCACATATATAGGGAACTGGCTCCACCAAATTGACACTTTAAAGTATACACATTGCCATGTCAAAAGAATAAAGAGCAGTAGTGTACACAGTATAAAACCATACACATACTTACAATGGACTGCTGAGTGTACACAAAATTATACAGCATGTTTGAATGAAATTTGATCCCCCTTATACATCTCATTTGAATGGACTTGTAATTTCCAAAATACATATCTTTCAGTGTTTGAACAGTTACACACAGCATAATAATAAATAGCTGTATATTTATATGAGAAGCTAATATATTTAAGAGCACCATCCAAGATTTACACTTTATAATTTAATTTATCTTGTACAATACTATTAAATGCAAACATTACTAAAAGTGATTAAGTGGATTTATTTGGCATTGCATTATTCCAGTTTACGCTGACTATAGAAAGCAACAGCAAATGATAACACTACAGTAAAAACCCATGTAGGTGCTAGGTGACATCACCTCAGATTCGAAAGCAGAATTTTTCTGATCTAGATTTTTTAGAATACAGTTATACTATAGTTGTCCAGAGCTTAGGAGTCTGGGCCTTCCCTGGACCCTGGTGTTGGGCCAATAGAATCCCCTTCACTCAAAGCTGGTGGTTTAAAAAAAATGGGGTGCACATCTTACATGTATATCCACCTGTTTGGAAACTAAAATATTCCATCATCAACAATTACAGCATGAGCAAACAGGATTTTGTATAAGAATCCACATATGGTTGATATTATTCATTGGCCAAAACTAAGAGTCAAAACATAAGCGGTGTTTAATAGCAAACCCTTCAAACTGACACACAAACAATGGTATTTATATTTACCTACTGGTACCCAAACAATCTCTAAATCAGCATACACTGTCTATTTAACTACTTGTATTGTCTGCCTGACCCCAGTCCAGAACTTGCCATCTCAACATGAATGGGGGTGATATTTAGGACATTCCCTGAAGGGATATACACCGGCATATGTACAAAATAAATTGCACAGTGAAATCAGAATACCAACAATAGCCCAGAGACCGCAATGAATGAGAAAGTTAAGATAACCAATGAGAAGTGAGTTCTCTACTCAACAATTAAAATAATATGATGACATTCAAACTCCACTGTGAAGAACAGATACACTTTTTACTACATAAAAGATAAAATCCCTACATTACAGCTTTTTCTAATATTTTCTGCATCATTTTCAACCTTACTGATTTCTGAATAGTATGATGTCCTATAAAATTGTTTGATTTTGTTTCCTTGAGTGGGATTTAACATTTAACTCAAGAACCTATTGTTTGTATGCATATAGGTTATTCACGTCTTACTCTGCCTTACCTAAATACAATGGAAAACTAAGAGGAAAGCTGAAGAAAACTTCTAAAAACCAACACACGATAGTCACTTCATGCGACTCATGACTACCAGGTCCACTGGGGGAATTTAAAGACAAGCTAAACTTTGGGGTTTTAAGACATACATGAGGTTTATTCACTAACATGATAATGTATCAACCCAATGGATGTAATAGGATGTAATCCAAGAAAAATAAAGCAATTTTTTTTAATACAAACTTCACTGATGATCTAATCAACAAAATTTGTAACATCAGTAGCAAAATTATAAAAATTTAGATCAACACAACAAAAGAAAAACCATGGGAAGACCTTCTCCCAAACAGCCCAGCCTGCTGTCTCAACAAATCTCCTACAGCTTAGAGTTACTCCTCCATAATAGTAAGCACTCTCCATTCTGTGGCATATTGGAAGTAGAACATATGGTTGAACTTTTTCTGCATATTAACTTCATAGCAGTTAAAATCTATTATCCACTGTAGATATGTTGTTCTACTTGTAAAACAAATATATATCGTCACTTAATGACACTTATATATTCTTTGGTTAACATTCTACAGTGATTGATTGATTGATTTATTGATTGATTGGTGTTTTACCCAATGCTTTAGGGCACAGGTATTTCACAAATATAATGGCGGTGTATTCCAACAATAATTGACACTAGCAACCAAGATGTTGGAAAGTTAATTTTCCTGAGCATTGTAATAAGTATTAAAGATAGCATTGTCACTCTTCAAAAAACTGTCCTATAGCCAGAGACCATTCTATATGGAAAAAGTTATCAAAAGCCAATGCGCACAAATATATGTTTTGCTTAAATGTAGAAAAAGAAGGTGGGAATATATATCTCAAGATGTCAGATACTTACATATAGAATAGAGTAGTTTCCATGGTGTAACCTAGATGAATATCACACGCATATATGTAATGCCTCAGTCTAATAGGTTAAGTCTGCTGTTGATAGAGGAGCGTTTGTCATTGGGCCAGTCACTTTCTCCTTCTGTCCTCTATTGCTATGTGTGCTATGTAAATACCACTGAGCAAGGTACTCCACACTTTATTTAAGTCAGCTGGGATGATGTTGGCCTCATTCACAGGTAGTTTTAGGGATTTATTTTGGTCTGCAGGTAGGGTCAGTCAGTCACTGGTGGAAGTATCACAATGGGCTAGTGATTTGTCACAAGTCATTGGGAATAATTTCTGCTAATATAATTTACAAGTCAATGAAGTCATGAATCATGATCACATGTTTTTTTTTAGCAGAAAAGTCTGACTTGTTTGTATATTTCAAATTTTTTATCCAAAATTACTTCTAAACTTTATTCAATCAGCAGTATACTCTGTAACTCGTGGCCTTAATAAAAACTAATAAATCCATTTATGTACTCAAATAATTAGAGGCTTCGCCTTGTAGTATAAAGACACTGTGACAGTTTGACCCTCAGGCTGGTTTCATTTAATAAGATAAACAGGTAAGTAAAAAGCTCTTCAGGTATGTCACAATGTGTAAGAGATACATATTATAGAAATTCCTCATGTACCAAACAAAAGTAGGACACTGGTTTCTACTTCCAGCTCTAGTAAACATGTGATCCCCGGAAATTAAAATATAATTGTATCCAATGATAAAGCACAATTTCTTAAGTTATGGGACCCATTGAGTTTTCCATTAATCACAATGATTGATTGATTGATTGATTGATTGGTTGAGTGATTGATTGATTGGTTGAGTGGAACTGGTTGATTGATTGATTGATTGGCTGTCTTATCCTTTTATGCTGTAACCAGGAGTTAGTTGATTTGATTAGGGTTAACGATTGTCCTCAAGGGTATTTCACTTTTATGACAAAGCATTGTCCACTGCACACTGTACTCAGTACTAGTGCTAAAGCTTACAGTATTTGGTGAATAAAATGATTTTAAGGATGTTAAGTATAAGTATGTGGAAAACACAATAATTTACTGATTGGTGTTTTATGCCGTGCCTAAAGGTATTTCACTTATTATGATGTCACGTCAGTGTATTTCTACAATAATTGACACTAGCGCAACCAAGATGTGAAGGGTAACCATAAATTAATGTTTGAAAGTGAATTTTCCTCCAGTGCTACATGTAAGTAGAACCAGTGTTGCTGTTCTTTTTTAAAGCAGTTACCTGGGGATTTATGTGCATGCTGATTGGGTGCCTCACTGATTGACTGATTGATTGATTGGGGTTTAATGCCATACTTAAGGTATTATATCACTCACAGGCAATGCCAGTGCAATGGCTGAAGGACACCAATCTCAACAAACAAAGACAAGGAGAGGACAGAACAGTCACACAGTGACACGATGCAATGCTTTACAATTTTATCACAAAACAAATTGGCTTCATGTTGCCCTTTAGCTCGCAGAACTCCAGGCCAGCACAAATCTCCCTCTCAACCCTCCAAGCCTGTCACATCCATCAAAGTCAAATTGCATGTAGTATTTGTGCTGCAGTACAGTGGTACCTTAAAAAAGCAGGCCTTCTGATTTGAGGCGAGTGATCTGTGGTAAAAAATAGGACAGCACACCCGGAATCAGAAGGCCTGAAAAGGTATGTTCATTCCCAAAATAATACACAGATAGATCATACACATGTACATTTACATCGCTGTTCAAAAATGTCCAAATTAGATTGTAACCCCCCAAAAATTCCCCTCAAAAAAGAGTTTAAACTGTAAGTTTATTTTAATACTTAACAAAGCTACCTCCTTGATAACACACAAATAATTCCTAAAATCTATAACTTCATTTTGACACAATATTTGAATATTTATTATGCCATCATCGTCTTATCCTTTTTTCAAAATTACACTACTTATGTGTTATGTTAAACTCTTCAGTGGAACTAATGATTTCTGTGAGGCCATAAGTACCACATGTAAATGAGTAACACATGTAAATCAGTAAATGAATGGTTTGTGAGTTCCCTGATATAACAAATCTTTCATAAAAAACACATTTATAATACATGAACATAAATATTTTACAACACGCCTCAATGATTCTGATAACACTGTCAGATGAGGTTATGTTTAAAAGGTTATGTTGGAAAGCACAGGATGTCAGACTCTGTATATATTAGATACATGTATGTTCTTATTAAACTTGCATGCCAGAAGATGCAATGAACAAACTTGATAATCTTCTAGAAATCGACTGCTACTTGGTACAAGACATGTACATTATTAGATAATTCATGAATAAATTTGGAGAGGTTTTCATGTGCTTTAATTAAATTTAACTTAATATGTGGATAATGGCTTCATAAGTGTCACTTATATACAAATACATTTAGTGCAATTGAGGAAAACGAATAAATAAGAAAGAAAAGAAACATCTGTGACCAGCATTCCAGTCTGGTAAATTGTAGTAATACTGAAGAGCTCAACTAGGTTTAAAGCACAGAAAATACTCAGAAGCAAGTCATAGAATTCCTTGTTAAGAGTTTCACATCGCTAACTTCATATTGCTAACTTTGATCACTCAGTGCAAAACGATTTTTGGTGATTTATTTATTTTTCTAAAATTTGGCCAATTGGGTTAATGAATAGGACAAAACTGTTGACCAATCACCTTTATCTAACACTGGTAACATCTGCTCCATAAAGGGTAACAGTTTCATTTAACAGGGTTTTTTACAGCCCAATTTACAACTAGCACAGATTTAGGGCACAGGGTTTGCATACCTGAATGCATTTTAACAAATTGTCCAAATCACCGGGGTCAGCCTAGAACCAAGTTTGTTGACTAGATAACCACCCAAAAGACATGCATTTTTTTTACTTACCCGTCAGGTGGTAAGGCTGTTCCATTAAGTTGATTGGTTGTGGACACACTCTGTGTTGTTGTTGGTTTTCCATTTGGTAAATCATTGACAGAATGGGAGTCCAATTTATGTAGTCCATTTTGTTTGATATTGTTTTGCGTATTGTTTGCCTTACATGTGGTTAAATTGTTGTTCTCTCCGACATTTTCTTGCCCATTTATAGTGTTTTCCTGTATCTGTAAGGCAGAAAGAGCAGTTCCATCTGTTGATTGTCCGTCTGGCTCGCTGCGTTGCTGAAAGGCACAATGATTGGAGGCTTGATGGAGAGTGTCAGAGGGAGGCTTGGGATGATTTGTGGGATCATAGCCCGCATCAGACATGCCAGATGACATTCTGCTTTAATACTGAAGCAATCTGAAATGTAATGAAAATGTTTCTTATAAAACATGTTATCTTAAAAATTAAATTGTTCACAAAATTTAAAAAATTGCACAGCAGCATGTACTTTCCTCCATTAATTGACATATCAAATCATTACCATTAACATGTGGCTGGGAAAACAGAAATTTGTAAGATTAAACGTCCAAAAGCCTTAGGCTTGTTGCTTGACACATATCTGAAAGAATCTATGGTTATCAATTCATCCCGACTCAAGCCTTAGAAATAAACGTGCAAGTGCTTTTTGTAATGAAGCATTTAGTAAGCATGAAACAAAAATGAATCTAGGCTTTGTAGTCAAAAAACATAGAAAAATTAGGCTGATCTTGGGACTTGTTAACATTTAACCACCACAAGCCTAATCTTTCTATTTCATGAATGGGCTGCTACATTTTCTGGTAGAGTGAAGGACTACTATCTTATGCCAGTGTTTATAAAGCAGTAACAAATCATTCACAGCATGCTGTTTTCTTCTCGCAACCTGTTAGCTTCTAAAATGCTGAGTCATCCACATTAACCCTTTCTTCTCAGTCAGAAATTACAAAAGCTTTTCTCTCATTTCGAATAGATACATGTGTGACTTTAGCACAAGACCATTCCCTTGACATGCCTAAAATTGACAGGAATAAAGCTGTGTGTAGCGAATGTGACAGATAGGAATTCTCAGGACACAAAAGGATATTCATGCAAGTGGGTTTTTGGTTTGCAAATAGCCATAGACGAGTCCATGGAGATCAGAATTTCGTGATGGACTTTCAGAAAAATCAATACACCCTGGCTGTACCCGTGACAGTCCCCTCAACTAGGCGAATGTCAAAGCAGCAGGAGGCAAGAGACTGCTTCAGAAGCTATCCAATTTGGGAAAAATCCCTCACAACCAAGGGACTTCTCAAAATAGTAAAAGCATCATCTAGAAAAGTGACCCTATTAATTACTAAGTGACATTTGCCCGCTCCACCCTACCAGGAAACCCATCTCTGATCAACAGATCAAACATTATACCCCTGTGTCATGTTTAGTTTGTTTAACATTCTCACTATCTCTGACTGACTTTGAGTGCCACATGATATTCCATGGACTCCCTACAAAACAAGGAGTTTTATGAACTTCAATTCACCATGTAGCCATATAAAATTGACTATTCAGATTTAATAGTCAAACATCATCAGGTATTGGAACAATTATCAGTAAAGGCATATTTCAATTTATAAACCCTAAATTTAAAATCTCACACATATTAAACCATGATCTAAAAAAATTGCATGCAAGTTCATTCTCTCGCTTCAGACAAAGGGATTATTACCAAAAAATTACATTGGCGGCCGCCTGATGGTCTGGGGGCGGACTCGATCCGGTCACGATGAACGGTACATCGAGGTAAATTCAGTTTAGGAAGCGCACTCGTTACAACTGAGCCACGGCCGCCCCAAAAATTTATCCTCTTTATATAATGGGGCTTATTTCAAAAGTTATTTATTAGATGTACATGTATAGTGATATAATATTCCAAATATGACTACAGGTAATATGTATTTAGTAGGCAATGGAGGAACATTTATTTTTCAGCTACACAAAACACTTCACATTTATTGGACACAACTGTGGCATCACTGTGGCTTGGCGTCTTGTTACCCTGGGGCTCATCCCTCAAAGAGTAAACATGTAGCTAATCTGTTTATGATGGCTTTGTCTAGTCTTGGTGCAGATTGTTAGCACTAAGCAGTGGCATCGAATGGCGTACTTCAGCCATCATGAGTACATGTAAGTATGCAGTTAGAACCCATTCCAGCAATTGACCAAGCTACAGGTTTACTTAGTGATTTCTTGAATCATATGATGCATTTGATTGTTTATCTTTGTAACTGCATAAAAGATTTGATAATTATGCTAGCTGGTCTAAATTCAGTTATTTAAACTATATTATCTATCCCTATTAATATAGTGGATAATGGAATCAGCATTTCTATACAATTTTGACTGGGGGGAATACCAGGCGGTCTTTATCTGATTTAGAGTACACATACATCATGTACTATCTGGACTATGGAGAGAACATCTCTGATCAACTATAGGGAAAAGATCTGTTGATAAGTGATAAGGTCAGCTCTATGTGGGACCAATTGGGCAGGGTTTAAGATACATCAGCAGGGATATGGCTTAAAAGCAGAGGCTTTTTTATCATCCCCGAAAAAAACAACAGAATTCTAACATTGCCTGTCCTACTAGGTAAAAATACATTAACTGTTCTAGCTAAGCTGCGTTTATCCAAAATATATGAACATGCTATTGGCAGTCACTTTCTTTAACATCACAAACATTATTGCACTCCATAGATTGATTGATTAATCGATTGATTAATTAATTGAGTCACTGATTGATTGATTAAGTGGTTGGTTGGACGTTGGTTACATGTAATTGACATTGTAAGATGTCCATGCTTGGGACCTACTGACCTTATCCAGATGGTCATAAGAAGAGAACATTATAATGAATAATCCTTCTTATAAAATAAAGAAAAACATTTATATGGCAAGACGTGAAAAATGTATCGTAGTTCAAAAAAACACTACTCAAGGTGAGAATATAAGTTTATTCAGATTGATAGCTTTAATTTAAGAAAAAGTTTGATCTTTGCTTACTCTCATCTCCAAAAGGCTTTGCTTGCATTTATATTATCCTGTGCAGCAGTTAACTAGATTTGGATCACCTCTGAGCACGATTAACTGCTATTGAACAAAGGTGATAATGATGCTCTGTAACTACAGTCCCTTTGTAAACGCTGATAATCTTTACACACTAAACAAGTCTGACCAGTGACCACTACTGACCAGTGGTGAAACTTCAAAGACAGAATGACTTCTTTTGACTGAATATTTCACTTTGATTATGCCCTCTTCAATGCTTAAATTTCCGCTTTATTATACCTGTAATATCGTCTTTGCTGGCATTTACATAATAAAGATGAAATATTTAGCAGTGAGGACAATAAAATATTTAATAAAAATAAGCTTCTGAGTCTTCAGAGTAGCACAACTTGTGTACTATATAACTAAAATCTTAATTATTATTATAACATATAAATCTGGCCCATTTATTACAGACAACTCTTTCCCTTTTTCACACTTGCACTATACATGTACTATTCTAAGAATAAATAAATTCAAGGATTCAATTAAAACTTGGCCTTTACAAAATGGCATATTTTGATAGCAAACTCATTTTTTGTAATGTTTTTCGGTCATGCAAGCTTCTGTATCAGTTTTAAATAATATCTACAACTTCTATAGAAAAAAACATTTAAAAAAAAAATATAAAATCTTGCCTGCCTAGCCCAATCTTTTTGTCTGTTAGAGGAAACACAGTATATTCTTTTCGGCCTAATCTATAAGCTTATATTTGTCTTTTTACACAAATGTTTGGGAAGTTTCTGCGCATGAACTAACATGTACTTAACTACTTCTACACTTTTGTTTGTTTGCCTCATATGATTACATACATATACCAGGTGAAGGAAACCACCCTTGCTGACCCTGGCAATAAATAAAGATAAAACAGGAATATTCCCCATGCACATGCAATAGATTGGCATACAAAACAAATCAGGGAGTTTCCTGATGCGGCATACAGCTGCCGTGTGCTGCCCTGGTGCTCATTGAGCTTACAGGTAGCTTCCTCTCGCCAGGGAAAAAAGACTGGGATTATGTTGTTTTATCATTGAATACGCTACCCTTAAATAAGGGAAGTAGGCAAGGCCTAAAACAAACATTTTAAATCTTTTTCTTTTCACATCGAGATATAATGCTCTCATGACAGAATTTTGAACAAAAGTGGCTTTCATTTTATTCAATTTAAAATAAAAAGAATGAATGAAAAAATAATCACCTCTACCTACCAACTTTTTTATATTCCTGTTACTGGAAACTTATATTATGGATAGCCTTAGCAGCCCTGCAGTAGCATTTTAAATACATACACATGTATTAAAGTGTGACCATTTCAATTGGAGAAAGACAAAAAAGTTTGATCTAAACAGTTTGTAAATCTTGTAATAAATGGTTAGGATATCATACATGTATACATGTAGAGTTTAAAAACACTATGATTCAGCAAGTTTGGCTCCATAATAAACACACAATAAAGAAGCAACAATAAAAAGCACAGCAACCCTCATTCCCTCAAACTGTTGAAAAAAGTTTTAATTTATCTCGAGATAAGGTTATATTAATAGAACAGTTACAAAAGAGTAAGTAAAACATCAGTAACAAAGTGAATTTAATTGAACAAGTGCATGCCATCGGGAATTAAGAGAGATGCAGCCAAGCCGGAGCCTTTATATGTGCCACTGTTCATTAGCTAAAGGTTTGATAGCTAACAATAGGTGACAGTAGAGGAATGTAAGAAGCCTGGAGGATAATACCACTGTGTGTCAGCCTCTTAGCCCAATCAAAGATCAGTCTG
Source organism: Mopalia muscosa (assembly GCA_031763545.1). Taxonomy (NCBI): domain Eukaryota; kingdom Metazoa; phylum Mollusca; class Polyplacophora; order Chitonida; family Mopaliidae; genus Mopalia; species Mopalia muscosa. The sequence goes on from JARFOD010074008.1 coordinate 20,246, forward strand.
TTCATTGCTGGGCTATGTATCAGTTATCACCACGCATGAATGAATATAGCAGCCCATCCTCAAACATAATACTTCATGATAATTTTTGCAGAGAAAGCACATGTATAGAAGAGAAACCTATTCCAGCCAGATCAAAAACCTAAGTTTACTTACCTGACCAAAAACCAGAATATAGTAACCAGACTGAAAACCTGAGTTTACTAACCAGACTGAAAACATGAATTTACTAACCTGACCAAGAGTACTAGGTTTATTTACATGACCAAAAAGCAGAATATATTAACCAGACTGAAAACCTGACGTTACCTGAGTTACTTAACTGACATAAAGTTTAACTTGTCCAAAAAGTGGTGTATATAATGCAGATTATACTAAAATTAACATGACCAAAAATCTAAGTTTATTAAATTGACCCAAACACTGAGTATCCTAACTTGACCAAAAACCAAAGTTTACTAATGGTAAACCAAATTAAAAAACGTGAGTACATGTATACTAGCCTGACCAAAATCTTAAAAACCAATCAAAGAAACAAATCAATAGAAGACTAGAAGACATAAAATAGAAGAATATTTTATGTGGTCAGCTCTATTGGAAAGGATGTGCAGCACACCTACTGCTGATTCCTCCTATCTCATAATGTTAACTGCTTCAAGTGCTTAGTATAGAGATCGTAATAAAAGAGGGGTCTTACAATGCTATCCATAAAAATCCACACGGGCAGTTTTAGAACTTGGTCCTGTCCAATAAAACAGTGTCATGACAGCTGTAATTCACACATAACGAGAAACTCCGACAGAATTGAAGCTTCTGCTGGGATGCCTATTAAAATTAAGCAATTTGTTGTTGGTATTTCATTTGTTGGACATTAACAGCAGACTTCACAAAATCATGCCATACCGTTTTCAATGCATTAGCTTATATGATTTGTTTTCATACTGTCAGGTTTTGATAACTATTAGCATGTGCATAGAGAGAAATAATGGTCAATCTTCCTAAATCAAAAGCGGTCTGCACGAGGCC
>JARFOD010074019.1:0-21266 GCA_031763545.1 Mopalia muscosa
ACCTGTACACTAGACTGATCTCAGTAGTGTGTGAGCTACACCTGTACACTAGACTGATCTCAGTAGTGTGTGAGCTATAGCTGTATGTTAGATGTCTGCTTTACTAGAGAATGTTATCACATGAGCAAAGAAGAGATAAATTTGATTGACTAGTGTTCTCAATTAAGCAACATAACTAATACTGCAGGACATCCACCATGCTTTCTTTAATTTCATGTGACATGTTTTCAAACAATAAATTCTGTTGAATAATTTTTGTGTCTTTTAGAAAGTGAAGATTAACAGTATTTTTGTTATTTTGGGACAACACTTTCTTAATTAGAACACATGCCTGTTCAGAAAATTTTGCAGGTTGAAACCCATCCGGGAATCGAACCCACAACCCTCAGAGTTAGGCACCAAATCACCAGCAGTAAATGCCGGCCACCTAGACCACTCAGCCACCCGGCCAAGACACAAAAATTATTCAAAAACAATTAAGATCAATGAATTTGATGGTGGCCTCAAAGATTTGGAGGAAAAATTAAAATGTTATCGAATCTTTGTTTTTAGACTCTAGTCATGAAAAAATTGTTGTCAGTAATGTTGAGGTTATTTCCATAATTAATTTGAATAGAACACACAAATCCATTAAGAGATTCGGAACTCTGTAGGAAGAGATGCCTGACAAAACTAGAGACAAGTTTGTCTAGCAGAATGACAATAAACAACACTAAACCTCAGCTCCACCAATAAAAATAAGTGTACCAATGGTACCATGTCCTTGTGCAGAGTACACTCCAGTGGGCTATGGGCAATTCAGACCATTTAACTGTAGAAATTCCTCACACACAGACATATTCTCTCATAATCTATGACACTATAACCGTTTAATATTCAAAATAATGTCAAGTCAAGGAAACTGAGCAAATTAATCAGTTTGTTTGTTTTGATTGTTTGGGGTTTAACGTCGTTATCAAGGGTATTTCACTTATATGATGACGCGCCAGCCCAATCGGTGAAGGAAACCACTGTCGACAGCACTGGCAACAAACAAAGACAGGACGGGACAAATACAGGATGACAACAGGACGCAATACAGACGCCACAAACAGATCGGCTTCCTGTTCCCTTTTAGCTGTGAGAGCACCAGGGCAACATAAAGCTCCCTCCAACCACCCACCAAATAATCGGAAAAAACCCCACAATAATATAACATGCGTGGTCCGCGGAGACCTGTTTGTGTCCACAATATATCAGACCAATCAATAAGACTTGTTCCAACTATTACCCCATTTTCTCAACCTTTAGCGAAACATGTTACCTAATGACATGATAGCACACACAAGAGAAAGATTATCCACAAGTAAACTAATTTTGAGGTGTAGGCAATTCCCAAAATACCATGTTCACTAGATAAGTCCTTGATCTAAGAGTTACCCATTAGCTCAGAGAGCACCAGGGTAACGGGAAACTCCCTTTCAACCGACCAACAAGTACATGTAGCACCATATGTCAGGGAATATCTAATAGTTATAAATGGTCAAGTAAACATCTCAAGGCATGAGAAACAGTCTGATTTGCAAATGGCCCTCTGGTAAACAGAGAAATGTTTCCTTGTCATTGTTGGCTATGATGAGCTGTGCATTAATACCTTATTTGTTGATATCTCTCCATGGAAGTTATGTGACATATTTCAATGAATTTATTAATACCTTATTTGTTGATATCTCTCCACGGAAGTTATGTGACATATTTTCAATGAATTACAAAAGAATTGAAAAAAAAAAAAAGTCACATGGCACAAGATTAAATATCAAATTAAAGTAAGGACTGTGGCAGAATGCAATAATAGCCTCTGAATGTTTTGACAAAACTGAGGACATGTGACGTCCATCATGTAAGAAAAAAGGTTATGGATTAGGGTTATACTAAAGCTGACATTTACCCTAACAAATTCCCTAAACATTACAGTTAACTTGGTGTTATATCTTATATGATGCTTGTAACAACTTATGGGGGTAAATTCCTGCACTAAACTAGAACATTTAACAACTTAAGCAAGATTTGCTGCAAAAAAAGGGGGAAAAAAAAAAAAAAATTCTAGACATACAGTGAATAACAATATATATCAGGGGCTCGTTTCACAGAACAATCTTAGCTTACGTTGAACGTAACTGTCATGGCAACACTATGTCTTCAACACTGGTCGTCATGGCAATAACGTTTTGCGTAAGCTAAGATCGCTTTGTGAAACAGGCCCCTGACATCTAATCAAAGTTACAATAATGATTAAAATGAATTATGAGGATGAGGACTAAGCCCAGGTAATCCAGTTGGGTGACCATGGACAGTCTTTACTTGATAATAGACAAAAACAAACATTAAAATATGGTTGTATTTAACTCACATTTAAACTTTGCAACAATAACACCATCATTAAAACATTATTATGTACAACAACAACAAAACAATTCTGCATATGGTGAATTTCATGTGAAATTACCGTGTAAATTTTAAACAATTAGTAATTAGTTGGAGAATTAAATTTGAACCTTCAACTACAAATATAAAAAATCAATGGCAGAAACATTAACTCTATTCCATTTCAACCAAATATTTCAAATGTACAATTAGAGTTGTAAACTTTAATGAACTTTTCTCACTTACTATTAAAAAAATATTTGAAATATAATCTTAATAATATGAAAAAGGGCATCAGATTAAAAGTCCAGGAAATGTTCATCCTCTTATCATGGTAAAGAAATCTGCCGGAATTCATTCATACCGTAATCATACCCCACTTAAATTTGAAGAAGAGAAGCAGACAAGATAAAGCTTGACTGACCCCTAAAGGGCTGTAACTCTGTTAACTATTTATTCATGAATCATGATCTCCACGGCCTACAGAAGAACTTTACTATTATTGACCTTTACCATTAGTAGTAGTTACAATGACAAGGTTATTCTTGGTGTAGACATACAGCTGATAGCAGAACTTTATAGTACCAAGAGTTGTGATATTAACACGACTGATATAAAATAATAAAAAAAAGTATATATATAAAAAAAAAACACATATCGGAATCACAAACAGACGTATGTCTAAATAATATGTACGAATTTAAATACTTTTAATACAGCACACAAAGGGTCACTCAAGTACAGTTCTAGGCATATCAAATGTATTGATGTATTGCTTAGCCTAGTACAAGATTTGTATTATCCTTAGAAAGAAAGACTCATTTTGATGTGAGTATTTCAGTGGTTGTATGTAACCCCTTATTTCCAGTCACCATATACATTGATTTATGAATTATAAATTATACAATTATGAATGATATTGAATCATAGAAAATCAACCAATGACAACCATGATGACTGCACAAAGCACTGAATATAACAGCACCAACAGTTGCATAAAATTATATACAAATTACTTTGGCAAAAGCACCTCAACTGACAAACACATTTAAATACTGTAAATCACTCATAATTACACCAAAAATGCCCAAAGTATATCCCATGATGTCTCCTTTTATAGTAATATGTAAAATATTAATATTCACAAGCGTCTGTCAACATGTTTATAAGCTCGAATGTCCTCCTCCAACAGCAGTAATCTGTACATGGGCATTTCACTGATTTCCACTATTAATATCACAACATTTCAGTAGTTTAACATTATTTTGATCCATGTTGCTCCAAGTTTTCCTACAACTGCTCAATCTTAATCCGACCATTATACCCACAGCCAGAAGAACATGTGAAAACGTAATCAATACTGACCATAGCAGTACCTCACTACTGATTATGTTTGTCTCTTAAAACGTTCAATATCACAATAGTATTAGCATTCAGATATCACTTGTTCCAAATCAAATTCATAATATTGTTTTTTTTTTTTCACTGAACACTATTTAATAAGGCAGCTGACTGGTTAGGCTTTATTACAGTTAGAGCTATAGGATTTAAAATTCATAGCAAATGTTATATAAAAGCCTCTTCACTGTAATGGATAGGAACACAGTGTCAATAACAAACCCAAAAACATAACGTTCAGACTATTTTTTACCTCCAGGCATAGAGAAGCCTGATACCAATTCGTTTTTCTTGCAATGAACATGTTGCAACTTTATCCATGCCATTATTTACAGATGTACAATACGAGAGTTGCTTTCCATCTTTCTATTGGGAGAGAAGTGTTTTGTGTTGAGTTGATCTAAAGCTGTCATCACAGCGTCTGGCATATGATCAGCTACCATCTTCGGTCCAACCAGGATCTCCCCAAACACCTGATGACAACTCCAGAGAGCAGAGTACTGTGGGGTGCCACACCAGCTTCTACAATATACAGCACAAAGTCAGAAGCACTCAGCATTATATCATGTGATGTCACATCAGCTTTTACAATATACAGCACAAAGTCAGAAGCACTCAGCATTATACCAAGTGATGTCACATCAGCTTCTACAATATACAGCACAAAGTCAGAAGCACTCAGCATTATACCAGGTGATGCCACACCAGCTTCTACAATATACAGCACAAAGTCAGAAGCACTCAGCATTATACCATGTGATGTCACATCACCTTCTACAATATACAGCACAAAGTCAGAAGCACTCAGCATTATACCACGTGATGTCACTTCACCTTCTACAATATACAGCACAAAGTCAGAAGCACTCAGCATTATACCACGTGATGTCACATCACGTTCTACAATATACAGTACAAAAAATCACAATGATACAGCAGAGTGCTGTGGGTTGCCACAATAATATGAAACATTATATTACTCAAAACATCCAGATTTTTGTTTCTTTCATTGGGGTTGAACACTGACTTGAAGTTATTTCCATCATATGACAACCTACCAGCCAGATGGGTAAAAGAAACCACCATTGACACCACTAGCAACAAACTAAGACAAGACAAGACAAATACAAGACATAATACAAAGACAATGCACACAGATCGGCTTCATCTTGCCTCTTAACTATGGGAGCTCTGGGGCCACAGGAAGCTCCCTCTCGATCCTCCACCCAAACAGCAAACATGACACAAATATAACAAACACACCAAGGTTGTGCCTGGGAAAGCCATCTGCCCCAGCATGATATTGACACAGTAAATACTGTACTTACTTGCTGCCTTCCACCTCTATTATATGTAAAATTTGACCAGGTAATAATAGAGGAGGATGCGTTATACGTGTTCTACTGCTGCTCATTATAGCATCTCGTATCGCTTCCTGCCATGAAAAAAAAAATAATAAAATAATTAATAGGTTAAAAAATAAGTTGCACTTCTTATTTTCATTTACAAGTTTAGTGAGAAAACAGTATTTTGGGAAGAATACAGATGCGCCCTGTGGCAATGGTAATATAAACTGATGTGGGGATAAAATGTGAATCCTGCAGGACATAAAAAAGCGGATAAACGTTCAAAGGAAAGTCCATTTTTTCAGAACAACAAAACAAAATATTATACACAATAAATTTGTAAGTTTGATGCTGGTGATATCACTGATAACAGTTCATCAAGTGGTATATGTAAAGTGAAAAGTGTATTTGTACTCAAAGTATATAAATAAAGGTATAATATTAAAACCTGTGAATCATCTTATGTTCTACCTAAATTTCCAGACAACTTTCTGAATTGATCTTCACCTGAAGTTGTTATGTGTAACTTAGAGACATCTCAAGAGAAGGTGATGACCATGTACATGCTATTAAAAATATGTGATAAATATATTACTAACAAGACATTTGGTATACATAATGGTTTTTATGGATTTATAACTTATGGGTTAATAGACGAGCCACATTTCTGAACATATGCTAGCACCATTTTCTAACTAATGACTATAATATTGTTGAAATTGTGCTTTTAGGGCCGCTTCTCGTGATGGATTTCATGGCCCAATGACTATAATACATAAAATGATATCTATATATACAAACTAGTGCACCACAGGTGTGAAAACAAAAAGTGATTGGCTTAAGAAAATCAATATACACAGGGTGGGCTTGCAGTTTTAGACAAATACACAATCTTTTATAACATACAGTGAGTGCACCACAGCTATGAAAACGATACTGAACTGGCTTGAAATGATATACATATTGAACTTGTATTTTTTTTTTTCAGTACATGATTATTATAATATAGTTAGAATCCAACTATTACAAGATAATCAATCAGATCCATGGTGATTATACAAGTGTATAGACAAAGTACTAAGGTAAGACGGGTCAGGTAACAAACAAGTTTAAGTTCTTTGTCAATGGCTTCTGGAGTCAATAAGATAGTCATGGCCGGTTTTGTAAATGTAGTTACAATACTTATTTTTATCTGGGTGGGGTGGTTAAAGCTGTTGATATACTGGTCAGTGTGAGTGGCTTATGGTAGCTAGATGTGGATGGGCAGTGATAATAAAAATTAATATTTCAAACAAATAATCACATTGGCAAAGGGATATTAATTAATTTAAAAATTTGAATCATCTCATGTTCTAGATTAACTCTCAGAGACAAGTTTCTAAATGGATCTTAGTTGACTTTAAGAGGTAACCTACAGTCCCCAGATAAACTTATTACAATCTACATGCTCTGGCATAAATATTGTGATTTAATATGAAACTAACAAAAAAAAACAACAAATTCTGTGCATACTCAAATTGATAAAATCAGTAAACAATTAAAACACAAACAGATAATAAATGTAACTATTCACCAAAACCAAAACAGGAGCATTCAGGAAAACAGTATATGACTCAACCAAAAATAAGTTAAAACTGGCTAAGGAGAATAAAAAGTTCCATATAAAGGGATCATGCTATTATAATCAGCAGATAGTGACCAATCACATAGATCTGATTTACATGCAGTTCATTCCAACTCCAAAAAAACAATCAAATACAATACCTGGAAACTTTTTTCCCGCTAAAATAAAAAAAAGACAAACATTTTCAAGAATCATCAACTGTTTGATTTTCTTGTTGTCTTCATATCTACCTGAGAAATACTGTGATCATGTCCAAGATGAAGATTTTAAGTGCTAGTGTTTTTTCTTGTTTTTAAACTTACATGTATAAGATTTGTTAATACACAGGGGGAGGGTTGGGAGTGTGCTTCCTGTTCCCCTGCTGGTCTCAGAGCCAAGGGACAATATGAAATAACCTTTGGTACGGTGTTAAATCCAAAAACAAACTAACAAACAATTTTAATACAGCCAGTGTAACCACGTTTTAAGGCGCTCATTGAGGGACAAAAAACTATAGCGTATTATAGAATAGCATGTCCACACTGTCAATGCCGAATGGTATATGACACACAGGTCTATGCACTACAAAAAATGGAAGCAACAGTGAAGCTACACATGGATTATCATACGTACTCAAAAACATTTATATGGTTAGACTGACCATTAACCATGTTTATTAAAGTATGAACAATGTTTTGGTTCACTTATGATGTAAATAAAATAAAAAAAGTTTTAAAATAAATTTGATCAACCTAAAAGTGCAGAAAAGATTGATTGGTAAGAAGTGCCTAGGCCTGTGTAACCTGGTTGGCTGGCTCTAGCTCTACAGCCAATCAAAGGTGTTGTTGTTCATCTGTAGGTGTTGGTAACTTGCTGATGTTTTTTAAAAGTGTGATGGTTCAAAATAAACTAAAGCCAACTGGATTAATTCAGACCACTTAGTAAAAACTTTGCATTAACTGTGCCTTGAAAATGATCAGATTAACTTTTTGACTTGGTTAAGACATGTGGCACCTTTACACATGCTAAACTACAAAAAATACTTGTCAGCAAGGCTACCAAAGAGCTTGCCTGTTCTGCCAATGTAAGGAAATGCATTCCTATTGCCTTAAAGAACAATGCCAAATTAATGAATATGTCTGCATAAAGCTTGTATGTGTAAAGGGAACAAAGCTGACAATTTTCCTCTTGATCCATGTTGTGTGATATTTTCCCAATTTTTAAAAATAATTTGGTCTTTCAATATGGAGTTATGGTGTTAACGCACATTTACTTGAAAGGCTTGTAATGTAATGAGCTCAACAGATAATATCCCTCTCCTCCCATGTTGTGTGACCGTTGCCCCAGATTTCTGTATAATTTTGATAATTTTTTTATTTTCTGTCAGGCAAACTATTAAAAACTTCCCTCAGTACATGTATATTTATTTACAGAAGCCTTAACATGGCTGACGCTTACGCCAAGGGTATAACATAAGCTCACCCTACTTCGAACAAGCAAGCTAACAACATGATATTTTGACGATCATGTTTTGTCTAACCCACCCGCAGAGTTTTTTCAGCTTGGTTTACTGGTTATAAGGACTGTATCAAGTATTTAAAAAATTGGGAGACAAGCTTTGATGTGGATTAAAACCATTTTGCAACACATTATAGCGGGATTACAGTTCATGGTTCCCTGGTTACAGGCAGTTCGTCCTGGGTTTGGCCCTACCCTGGTTTTTTAAAGTTTGTTTGGGGTTTAACACCATACTTGACGTTATTTCACTCGCATGAAGGCATTCCAACCCAATAGGTGGTTAGCAACAAACATAGACAAGACAGGACAAATACAGTTCAGCCTCCAAGGAAATATAAAGACATTGCAAACGTGCCTTGTTAGCTCTGAAAGTACCAGGGCAATGGTTTGTTTGTTTGATTGGGGTTTAACATCGTACTCAAGGGTATTTTACTCATATGACGACATGCCAGCCCAATGGGTGAAGGAAACCACCCTCAACACCACTGGCCCCAAGCAAAAGACAAGACAGGACAAATACAGGACACAATACAGATCGGCTTGCTGTTCACCTTTAACTCTGAGAGCACCAGGGCAACATAAAGCTCCCTCTAACCACCCACAGCTTTATTCAGCAGTGGAGGAATATTAAATGTCCTAAGAACAAAACACTTTCTGACACATAATTTGTTAGTCATCAGAGAAACACAGTTGAACATAGCCTGTATATGCATGTATGTTAAAAGAAATCGTTTCAGTCTAGATTCAGTTAATGAAAAATTATAGCAAGATGCTAATTCAGGAGTACAAGAATTTTAGATATTTGTCACAAGTCTTCAAAGACAAATACACATACATGTAAATGCAATTAAAATAACCTTATTTTTAAAAAAATATTGTGTGTTAATGAGAGATCAATGGTCACCCAGAATAATAGTCGGTCAGCAAATACAGTTATTTGGTGGAACAATATAAAAGATTAAGACAAACAGGTCGATTCTCCACCTTGTTCATTAGATTTGAGTAAAATGTAAGAATTTTTAATAGCAAAGTGTGTGAATTTCTAATAATAAATTTAACTTTTACTACAAGTTCCTGTTTTTGTTTTAGATAGTTATGTATCCCTCAAACTTAGATTAAATGCTGCAATACTTACAGGAGAATAATTGGCTGTGGTAGAGTATGAAGTTGCTGACGGAGAGAGGTTATTATCTACCAATGTTCTACGGTGATCAGTCGATTCAACTGAAGTAGGAGTCTCTCCAGCAGACACCCCACACAGCACCCTCCAACATCCACCTAACAACACTTTATACTGAAAAAAACCCAAAACAATTTGGTATTTAATACAAAACACATGGTTAACATTATTGTAATACAGAAATGTATAATTATTCAATTTACCACAGTCATGTTTGTGAGCATAGTCAGTACAATATGTAGCAAATGGTATTCGAAGCCAATGTAAATCAGGGCTTTCCAGATAATGAGAACGATCAATCTCCAGCATGTATAAAACACTTTTGCCCAAGAATTTGCGGAAGCTGTTTTTAAAATAAATTTTAATATAAAGCTGAATGAAAATCAATCCTGAATTCATGAAGTACTCAGATGAGTGCTTGTTATAATGCTACATTTTCTGTCTTATGTATATTAAAATGGCTTGTTGGACTTACAACTACCATCAACAGATTTATATTAATTGTGGACCCAACAGTAATGTGGGTTACAACAACAACACCACAAACCCTGTCCTGCGACAAAACAACTTGGTGTTGTCAGGATTACACAAGAGTACCGATAATTGCTGGACTTTGTATGCTGAAAATATGTGTGGCAGGCTTTGTGATAACATATTATGATACCCTATAAAGTACCTGTGTCTTATACACAGTGTTGGACGATTTTTCAAGATTTTAGGCTTTGATTAGGGTGTTATACATGAATGCGTCCTGCACATGGGTATATACGGTAGTTTCCCAATATACAGACTAAAAGAAACTAATCTGACAAATTTGTTGCCACAAATTTGTAGTATTTTATTTGTTTAGATTTTTAAAGCAACCTTGAGCAAATTTCATATTGATATTAAGCACTTTACTCAGAAAATTAATTTATATCACTGCACACAGTGACATATCAATCGCTTCCATGCTGCCCCCTGGGTCTGAGAACATCTGGGCAACACCAAGCTCCCTCCAACCACAAGCGCTATGTAAGTCAAAACAATTTACCTTTGGTAGCTCACATTCCCCAATAGCTGTAAGGAGCTTTAGTTTGAGATCCTCCAGTGTCACTAGACCGAGTCTGGGAATAAAATCTTCACCTAACACTGTAGACACCACATAATCTAAACTGTGACGGCTTAGTGAAGGGCTGAAACAGTGATTTGCTTATAATCACAAACTCAAAGGGAGTTCAGTATTAAAATTAACATTTACTCTCAGAAAAACTTAATATTGTTGTAACAATCAAATTTGAAAATCCAAATATAAGCCATAACAATACAGAAAAAAAATGTTACAAACAGAATTTATGAACATCATAAGTGCCCATCATAGCATAGCATGTGTACATCACTCTCTGACCTACATACCTGAGCAGTCCCCCAGGTGGACTATATGCGTAACACCTGACATGAGGGTACTTAGGTCGGAGAAGAGTAGCGAGTAAAACAGCTGCCCCAGCTCCTAGACTGTGGCCACATACAATTAAACCTAAATTCTGCAACAGAACACAACAATATCCGAATTTAAATTAAAAAAATAATAGACATACATATAAAGGATTTAACATGTTAATGCAGCGCGATTACAGCATCAAAGACCCTATTTTCAGGACACATCTTTCTTTAAGACTGTAACAGATTAGGAATTTGCTAAAATCCCATTAACTTTTTTGATTAATGCAGAATCAATTGAAATAAATCTCAACATAGTTTGATAAAAGTTGCATGAGTTGAATCTAGCATTAAAATAGTTCAAATTTACCCTCCCACTTACTGGTAAATCTGAACACTATTATATTTTAATCAAATTCTGATACCTGAAAACTGGCCATGAAGAGATTTTTATTGATTGTTTGTTTATTTGATTGTGGTTTAAAGTTGAAACTGAAGGTTATTTCACTCATATGGTGAAAAGTTGACGGAAACAATCACCTACACAACTGCTAACAAACAAATACAACACAGGACAATCACAAGATGCAGACAAAGGAAACCACAAACAAATCGCCTTCCGTCTGCCCCATAGCTATCAAAAACACAAGGGCCACAGGAAGCACCCCTAAACCACCTGCCCTCAATTACGTCGCCTCTATCACCTATTCTATCGCCCGAACCCAAACGGGACCAGAGATTTAAATGGAAACTTTGCAACTACAAGTGACATTAAATTTAAAAAATACATTTGTACATAGAATCAATGAACATACCTGCCCTTTACTGAAGGCTTCATCCAGCAGATTGAGCTGTGTTAACTGAGTGAAGATATATGTAGCTGCAGATAGAATACCTTTGTGGGCGTAACAATCAGACACTCCTTCTATCTGTAAGGTATCACACTCTACTGCCAGGTCTGTCAATGCATCCTGTCAAATATATATCCACAGTCAGAGATTAGCTCAAGCATATATTCTTTTCAGACATGATTAAGCCAGCTTATTGCACTGAATGTCACTGAAATGGTCTAGGAGACCACCCTAAACATCTTTGGTATCAAACAATGGCAAGATAGGACAATCACATAATATAAACAAAGATGAGACAATCCATCCATCAATGCAGTTGTTTTTTTGCAACAGAAACATTAATACAAACTCTCTTTATTTTTTAAGAGTTAATTCTTCATTTTCTATTGCTTAAATGTGGATTTTAAAAAGAGTTTGATTTTTGAAAGTATGCTCAAAATTATTTTATCGTAGCGCCATACTATTGTTATATTTATATTAGACAATGAATATGCCTTTCTTTCATCTGTTTACAACTACTACATCAACACGAAAACTGTAAGATTATTTCAGATATATATATATATATATATATATTCAGTCTTAAATAAATGTGGCCATGTTTTTGATATAATTATGCTGTTGAACACAGTGTATCAAAAACATCCTTTAACAGGCAATAACTTATAAAAATGCAACATATCAGAAAATCAGATATTTAAATGTTTTTGTTATCCAGCTATCGTCAAATGATATGACAGCTACAATACCCCTGGGCCAATGATTATCCAAAGGATAAACATATTTACTGACTGATAGAAAGACAGATTGACAGACATGGGGTTAGTCTATAGTCTCCTGTGGATTGACAGACATAGGACTAATAAAATTATGTCAATTAAGGACTAGTAATCAGAAAAGCCAGTTTGAAAGAACAGACAATGTTTGAATGACAACAATTTAGCTTAATGCTTTCAATAAAACATTAGAAATAGAAAGTTTACTAGGCATAAACGTTTTTTAAAGTTTTATTTCTATAAATTGCCATTTGGTTACCTTTAAAGACATTGTGCCTCTTATTGAAATCACAACAGCATTGTTCTCCCTATCAATTGATACAAAGAATGGAATTTCATAAATCTGAAACAAAAGAAGTACAAAAATGTTCATAAAAATATCCAGGTAATGTTTATGAATGATTTTCTACATTATATTGTTTAACAGACAGAATAAGAGTTCCAATTGTGATGAAAACTGAGAAAATGTTTATCAGTCTTCCTATCATGTACTATATCAAACAATAGGAAATTTCCCTTTTCAAAATATAGTGAAGAAATCCATACCCTGTTATGAAAGCTGGCATATATGATATCCTGCCCTTCAACCCCTGTGAACTTCTTAATAGCTGCTGTGTGACATTGACAGGTATTATCTTTTAGTATAGCACCTGTTCCATACATACAACTACAACACCTGTAAGAAATATCAAATAAACAACTTATGTTTGAAATGTTTGAAATGTTTTTAAATGGGGGTCATTTTTTGAAAATCTTACCTATGGAAATGTACATTGAAAAAAACGTTTTCTGTGTTTTACATTACATGGAAACTTCTTTATAAAGTGTAGGTCATTTATGTTATGTATGCTTAAAAATTACTAAATAGTAAACTAAAAAATGTTAATAAGTTCAGTACTCAAAACTAAGACCAACAAACCAATAATGTTGCAAAAATTTCATTTATTTCAACCATGAATCTATAATGGGAGATATGCATTATAAGAAATGGAAAAATTTCCCATATATTGATAAAGAGCGATCATTTGTATTTGTTATTGGAGTTCTAGGAAGGCATATTCACTAGGTACAACTCAAACAATTAACAGGTTCTTTGGAAACCCCATTTCCATCACCAAATTAATAACCAATATACAATAATTAGTTTTCAAGTGCCCTACAGGCTAACTGTGACAAGGTTGTGTTTATGATTAGTAAAACTCACTACATGTATTCATGAATTTGTATAGATGCATGCAATTGAGAATAATTTAAGTGCAATAAACAATGTTTTTATCTATAATCCATGTGCTTCATACAGTGGTATTATCGTGAGTCTTAATCTATGTAAATACTACAGTTAGGGTTCACACCTATGGCAATATGGAATTAGCTTTATTAGCAGCCACAGTAGATATTAATGACAAAAACATGTCTAGATTGGTCAACAATGGTTGTGACTGACTTGTTAGTGAAAAATACCTATTGCACACTTCCAAAATTCCTCTTTTCTTATAAGATGTCCTTCAAAACAAATCAATTTTAGATGGGATCACACTTTTGCATTTATGTGATGCGGTCCCTTTTACTCCTTTGAGCATAACAAAAACTAAATCTGACATTTTTTAAAAAGAAATGAATACAAAGATATTATGAAATCACTGAAAGGAAGAAACCCTCAAGGTAATATAAAATGATTGGTCTGCAATCTTATAGTATTGTAATAAAATAAAACTGATCCTATCATATGTAAAAAAGGATTAATTTAATCAAAGAATTCAAACAAATTTAGAGCTTATATATCCTGTATTTAGACCCAGCACCTTTCTATTGCATTATCATTTGAAATTTTCCACCGAAAAAAAAAACTTTTATAACAACTTATTTGAGTGGCATTTATTTTGTTTGTTTGTTTGTTTGTTTGATTGGGGTTTAACGTCATACTCAAGGGTATTTTACTTATATGATGACGTGCCAGCCCAATGGGTGAAGGAAACCACCCTCGATACCACTGGCAACAAACAAAGACAAGACGGGACAAATATAGGACGACAACAATAGGACGCAAGACAGATGCCACAAACAGATCAGCTTTCTGTTCCCCTTTAGCTGTGAGAGCACCAGGGCAACATGAAGCTCCCTCCAATCACCCCCGAGTGGCATTAAAGAGCTGGTCATTTCTTATAACATAACATATATTTATGGATACAAGTGACAGACTGTCCTGTTCGCATAATGTATATTCATAAACATTGAGGTTGCAATTGAAGAAAACACTTACCTACAATGTGGGTATAACTGACATGCTCCAGTACAGAGGTTCGCAAAGACATAGAGAGGCCATCCATAGCTTGCCATTGCATATTTCATATAATGTGTAACAAGGGGTATAGTCATCCAGTCTTTAAGTGGAGGGCAGGAGGCACTACTGATGGAAATAGGCGGCACTCGACTACTTGTTGACATAACATTGTCCACAGAAGTAGACGCTGTTATTCCCACGACACCCTACAACAAATCAAACAAACAAAAAAATCTGTTTTATTATTTGCTCAGTATTTATAGCAATGCTACGGTGTTGATAAAACACAGAATAAACATGAGAGAAAATTTACAACATTACAATTGACAGTTACAGTGTCGTTTGTAGTCTGAATTATTCACTCACAAAAATAAATTGACAACTTAAAAAGCTACAGCCTTTCTCCAAGAAAAAAATACCTTAAAAGGTTTGAAAAAATTACTATAATTTACAAATCAATATAAGAGTATATTCTGTTAACTGAGGTTGATTCTGTAACTAGTGCAAAATGTATGATATTCGTGCTTTTAACAATAAAATAAAATAAAAATACCGTTTCTGTAGGCTGATCTGTTGTAATAGTTGAAGAGTTTTCTGATGAAAGAGTCATGTAAGATGGTTTGTAAATTGTCTCCCCTGACAGAGCTCTCCCACCAGATGTGACGGAAGGAGAATTTGTTGCAAGTGGCTCTGTGACAACAACTCCTGTTAATTTGGAGTCCCTAATTGCATGCTGATAGTGAAGTAAAATCAATCCAGCTCCTACGTCAGTGGGCACTAAATCTACATCCTGGTTAAAATAGGAAAAAAAATTGATTGTTTGATTTGGGTTTAACGTCGTATTCAAGGGTATTTCACTTATATGACGATGTGCCAGCCCAACGGGCGATGGAAACCACCCTCGACCACTGGCAACAAACAAAGACAGGACAGGACAAATACAGGACGCAATACAGACGCCACAAACAGGTCGGCTTCCTGTTCCCCTTTATCTCTGAGAACACCAGGGCAACATGAATCTCCCTCCAACCGCCCGCAGAAAAAAAAAGAACACATTTGTCATCAAACTAAAGTAGTTGTTTTGAGTATGTAACAACTGTTATAAGGTTCAACCTGGTAATCTCAGAACAAATTTTGAGGTTATACCGTAAAACATTACAGCACAGGCCTGAAGACAAGTGATATGAATCCCCTCTCAAAAGGATAAGAATAACACTTTCTTAAAACTTGTATTCTTAAAACTGTGAAAAACATATTCTAACAATATCCTTTATAAAGACCTTTAATTTTTTAAAGATTTTAATATAGTATTATGAGAAATCAACAATAATGATCACTAATTCTATTACCAATGACATTTTATGTAGTTCAGTATTTATAAAAACTTCCTGTCACAGGGTCATGGGGACAGGTACTTAAACAGATCTTAATTTCTTAAACAGTTTGTATAAAAAGCTTTATAGGCAACAGTAAAATAAAGTTAATCATAATATAACAGTATATTTAGAATTTTGAACTTCTCCTCTTTGCAGCATAAATTAGAACTCAGCATAATACAAGACAATACATGAACATGGAATTTACCTGGAAGAATTGGGTCATTAACTTGGCTATATCTGAAAAGGCAGACTGTGTTCTTTCATCACAACCAACACAACAACACAGTATTTTGCACCTGTATATGCATTAATAAACAAAAAGTTATACGGATAAAATGTTTATAGAATTATACAAGATTCTGATTTTTATTATAACCAATATGCACATGCAGAACATAGCAGATGAATGGCAGACTCAAATTCAATGACTTATAGCACGAAACTTACTTTATAGCATGGTTATTTATTTACATTTAAAAAATTGTGCTTGAGAAAATTAAATGGTAGGAGCATTCAATAATCAGAACAATCAAGTGTAAAGTTTTGATCTGCAATACAGGTCTTACTCAGGCTTTTTATTGAATTAATAAGCGTTTTGGCATCGTGGCGTTTTGTGTTTGCTACGGGTACACAGCCTTGTGATTTGTGGTGTGCTGAGATGCTTTGACACAAGACCTCTCGACTCAACTCACAAAGCTTAAACATAGTAAATGAAAAAAAAAAAAATCAATCGCAATTTTTTTTAATCCAACAGTGATTATTGAGTGCCGTCAAGACCATCAGTACTATATAGGTTAGGTGCAATGCATGTATGCATACATGTAACAAATGTTGCAAAGTGGCATCTACATGACATAAACTTGGATTTCATAATAACATAAATTATAATATAAATGACATTCTTACCTTTTTTCCCACATCCTTGTAGCAGCTGATGTAGCACCAACCATAAACTGTTCTCCATCTCCGCTAACTAGGGAATCTCGCCTCTGAATAGTTTGATCACACAATTTCTTTCTTCCCAGTGGATCAAACAGCACGGCCAGGGAGATGAGGGCAAATAGGAAAGCCACCCATCCACAGATCACAAGTGCTTTGACAGTCCAAACAATATCTCTGTCACACCCGTATGATCTACCAAAAGCCCAGTATGTTCCCAATATAGTCCAAGCTAGATCTGGTATTTCAATTCCAAGTTTAATATACAGCAACATGGGAACGCGTCTTCTGGGATGAACATTAGTAATTGTTCCTTGCATACTTGTATATACAGTGATAGAACAGTGCACTAGGGAGACAGCCAGAAGTATAAGTGTGCCAATGTAGTAGGCTTTGAGAATATGCCCGCCATTGCAGTCAAGTGTACTTCTATTAACATGGAAGACAGCAGCTATCACTATTAACCTGAAATCAATTTTAAAAAACAAAACAGACATGTTAGCATTTAGATTAAAAAAACTCTAAACTAAAGTACCTCACACTACAAAAGGTATTCTAAACTAAAATTGATAGTTAGGTTTGAATAATTGAATGATGTGTTTGGTTGGGTGTTCGTGGATGGCTGGATGGAAGAACGAATGAATGCATGAGTGATGGATTGCACATGCTGGCTGGCTGGATATATTGATTTATTGATTGATTGATACTCAAGCACCAAATAGCTACAATAACACATCAATAAAATAATTGAATTTATGTTCTGCTGGGAAAATAATCTCCCTCCAAGGGCTTACGCAAAGGGGCGTCCACCAGTCCTTTAGCCACCTTGAATTGATCAATAGCCTCATTTGGATACTTGTTTTGAGAAAGTTTAACATGCATGGGCCGGTTGCTCAAAGCCCTATTAAATTTAATCATCTATTAGATGACGCCACGCCATGTTGTAGGTCTATCTCTAACCCGGTATTAGTGATTTAATCTGTTGTTAGCGACTAATACTCTTTCGAGCAACTCAGCCCAGAATGATATTCTAAAATATAAGTTATAAAATGTAAATAAATTATTACACAATATCCAAGGCAATACAATTATATCAAACATACATGTATCGAGCTAGATAAACTACAATGCACATAAGCTACAGTATTAACAAAGCACAGTAAGATGGCACACTGTGAAATGTATATTCATATAGCGGGAGGTTGGGAGGGACTGTCCTGTTGTCCTTCCCAAACTCCCGCTTTATGAAATGAAAGACCATCAATCGGTAGAAGTGTTTTTTTTTTCTATGACATCGGCCATAGTGGTGTTTAGACCGCTGTCTTCGGTGGCTTGGGTTTTGACTGTCAAACTGACGACAGCGGTCTTAACATCACTAAGACCTATGGCTTAGGCTAAAACCCTTAAACACCGGCTCACTAACGTCTTCTCACCACGAACACACGTACCCATGACATTGGCTCACTGACGTCCTCTCTTCCCCACGAACAAATGCAGCCATAACATCGGTTCACTAACGTCTTCTTACCACGAACACACCTACCCATAACATTGGCTCACCGACGTCCTCTCTTCCCCACGAACACACATGCAGTCATAACATCGGCTCACTAACATCTTTTCCTTACCACGAACACACGTACACACCCATAATATCGGCTCACCGACGTTATTTTCCTCACCAGAACACACGCACCCATAAAATTTGGTAACTGACGTCTTCTCACCACGAACGCACACACCCATAACATCGGCTGACTAAACGTATCTGCTCCTCGTCACGAACACACGCATACATAATATCGGCTCTCTGAACACACCACCCAGAACATCGGCTTACTGGCGTATCTTCTCAACACCACGACATGCATACATAACATTGGCTCACTGACATTTCGTTCCGACTGTAAGTGATAATTGTTTCGGGTTAAAATTACACTCAATTTAAAACATCGTTAATGACCTAATTAACAAAATAACTAGAATATATACAAATAAGACTAATAAAGTACTAAAATGATGTACCGTAATTTGTACACATTATTATACGTTACGACTCGACAAAACACATCTTTCTGTTTTATCAGAGTGTAGCTCGTTATATACTGAATAACGTTATGTGAAATATTGAAGACACAAAGTTGTTTTTCTCTCCAGTGGATGTCTTGTCGGACATCAAACACATCATACAAATATTTCTCAAGCAAACAAATTCAATACCTTACTTCTTTAGCAGACCGTATAGGGGGGGGATATTTATCTCAGATATTGATTATGACCTTCAGGCATTATAAAGAGACAAATGTCGAAACCATAAGGACTCCTAATGCTTATCACAAGACTAGACTTCTGACGCATTTGATCGGTCTAAGATAAATCGTTAATATGCCAATCGTCATTTCCATCAATTTTCGGAAAATGTTATCTGCCACAAATGCACTGAATATTACCACAGTATTATTCCCTTTGGTCTAAAGGGTCAGTGATCTAAACGTGGATCAAGAAATATATTAAACATAGAATAACGTCATCTGCATAACGGTTCAAATAAACAGCATGGGTTTTCTCGTCTTGGAAGATAAACAAAAGTAGAGTTATGGTCTTTGTCGTTATAATAACCATCCTTGGACTGGTCAATATCACCTACTAGCTAATCTTAAACTAATAAAAACCTTATATAAATGAACAAAATAGATATACAAAGATTTACGACAACAAATACAAGGGTAAAAGAAATATAACATGATATACATGTACTACCAAAATATTCAGAAACATTCTGTACTGGTATTAATCATTTCCAGTCTACTCAGGCTGGTGGTCTTCTTTCAACATTATCACACAAGCTTTCAATCTGCAACTCATGCTATGTCCTACATTCAAAATCGTATTGTAAAAAAACTCTCGTTTCCATGTGTGTAGATTGTTGTCCAGTTAAGGTAAATACATGTGTCAGTGCACTTTTTAAATATTTTTTGTTATTAAACTCACTGAAGCAGACCTAAATTAAGGTAGTACTACGTGTATTGCGTTTGTATTCTTGAAATCACTTTTTGGCATAATAATATTTCTCCAACTACATACAACCTGGTCGAGAATATATATCGTGGCATGGTTACTCGATAGGTCAAAAGGTGATAAGTGAAAGCCCACACTCAAGAGGGAATTTTTCAATAAGTTTGAACAAAAATAACCAGCAATTGTGTTGCCTCCATCGGGATTCGAACTAGTCTCTTTCCAGCGGAGTCAGTGATCTTTGCCATTGAGCGACGAAAAGGGCTCACGAAATCGCCATTATTTCCTGCGGTTATTGTGATGTATGTCTTCCACTCAATGTAAATTTGGGGACTTACATTTCCGTAGACAGTCGATATCATTTTCCCAATGATGGCGCAATAAATCGCTGAAATACTTTAGTCAAAAAGGACGAGAAAGAAAACAGTAGGGTTAGGGTTGCTCGTGAAGTGTAACATTACCATATGTGGTCCTACGGTAGCCTTCACTTACGAATGACAATGCTACCAATTATTTATTTAACCCAATTTTTGACAAACCAATCAGGTGTATTCGTCTGTCATGAAGCATCATTTAAGCTCAATCATGACAAATAAGTTCACAATCAAAGAAATCTTTATATGAAGCTCAACAAAATAATAAAAATAAACACCGTATATATATATTTACCGATGCCTAGCCTAATATGGCTGATGGACCTTGCCTAGGAGAGGTTCCAGGGTCCGCCTAGATTGCAGGAGTGATGAGAAGCAATCTTAGTTATTTGAACACTCAAATCTAAATTACAGTCTTGAGATGTTAATTTGTCAAATTTGTACATTTTTTCTTTTCTTAAACTAAAGTAACAGTATTACAAAAGAGACTGTATTTTATAATGGATATTGTGAGTTACAGTAAGTCTACTTTTTATTATCGGCATTAAACAAATTGACGGCAAAGAACCATATAGTAGACAAAAGGCTTGATGGTCTTGAGATTTACACGGTGATTTATAGTCAAACCCACAATTCTCGAACCAAACAAACGATTGAAACAAACGAGCTTTACGCAAAAAGAATAGTAATAGTACAAACCCGTAATTACTCAAATCTAAATTACAGTCTTGAGATGTTAATTTGTCAAATTTGTACATTTTTTCTTTTCTTAAACTAAAGTAAC
>JARFOD010074029.1:9585-21259 GCA_031763545.1 Mopalia muscosa
TGAGGCGGAGTTCAAAGCGGAACTTTCTGTTTCCTTGGTTTTCTTAGAGCTAAGAGTCACATACAGCCGATCTGTTGGTAATGTATTTGTAATACGTCCTGTGATTGTCCTGTCATGTCTTTGTTTGTTGCCATTGGGGTAGAATGCTATCCTTCCTGATATGGCTGACACGTCGCCATTTGAGTAAAATAACTGAAGTAAGGCGTATAACCCAAATCAAAACAAACATATCAGAGACACTAATTTGGCAACCATGACGAAGAACCTTGTGTTTGAGGATGTCTATATTTTGTATTGTATGTTTCATGCAGTTTAAACAGCACCCTGCCATCGCTTTAAACAATGGAACACCGTGATCTTCTACAGTTACTACTTTATTGTCATACATATCCATAGGACCTATGGAGATTGGTTATTGACTTGCCACAACTACTAAGACAATACTGACAGGAAAATAAACCTTTCCTCTGACAAGTATTCTATCCGCAAAACTCTAGATAATTGTAGACCAATATGATTTCTCTTGAGACTTTGAGCAGCTACCAACAATTGGCCCTTTTCTGACTTTATTTGATGACTTTACTTAAATAATCTTCAGGTGAGAGAACAGATTCAATTGCAGTTGTTAAGGTAAAGGTCATCTTTTCCTTTTACTTCCGTATATTGTGTACTTCCTCTATCGAATGCGTTACGTAAATGTATTTGGCATTTGCCCTAATACTATTGAATACTACTTCTTTGTGAAATATAATTGTAAATTAAAAACGATTGGTTTATATTTCAAGCAAGTAGTTATACAAAAATGTGATTACTTATACGATCTGCTTTTTATAAAAAGAAAACCTTGGGAGGATCGATATTACGACACAATATTGTTACCAGGCCTTTGGCGTCAAACAACCTGTTTCTGTCAAACTATTCTAGTCTAATAAACTGTTTATTTTTGGATTACCCACGTATTATGTATTATTCGATACATGTGATCAAGATTTGAGGTAAAATACTTTACATATGTACAATTGTTTAGGTATGGCCTCCCGGCCAGGAAATATCTTATTTAGGCCTATTTTTCTCCATCATGTTGTGAACTTTTACAATTAAACGAAATTTAAAAAGGAATAATTGTAATACTTTGTAAAAGAGTGCGTTTTGAGTCTACTTTGATTTGGCGTAGTGTGCTATAAGGAAAAAAAATGAAGAAAGCAAATCAGTCCATGATGACGAAGACACCAACTCCTAAATGGTTTAGTGGTGATACTGAGACCATCCCAGATTCCCACACAACCCACTCTATGATGTCAATTGTTAAGCTAAATGTATGTGGGCTGAAGGAAAAAGTCGATACAATTTCCCACATCCGAATGTTGTTAATAGCCTGACAGACTATTTCCTTAATAAAAAAAAGTTCTATGATATTTAAAACAAAAAGTAGCTTTTAAAAATATTAAAAATGTTCAGACAATGTTTAAATGTGTGTGGTTTCTCCTGAGCTGTGCATCGCGGGGCACGTTGTGAAAGCTTACGCGTTGCAAACAATTGGTTGAGGTATTTGAAACTTTTGCAAAACAGGTTTGAAAGTATTAATGATAGAATAGGTATTATAATTGTTCTCACCGGACTAAGGCCACGAAACGCTAAATGCTCATATATTTGGAGTACAACGCATAATCTGTAGAGTTTTAGCAAATGTTCTGAGTCATTTTATTATAATCTCAGTCTAGTAATACATTCTATAGGGAGCCGATGTATGTCAGTGGATAAGGCGTTGAGACTGTAAGCCAAAAATGATACAGCCTCAATCGTTGTGGAGGAAAGCCATTTCTTTTCCATTTAATTCACTCAAATGCATGCTAGATGTGGCCAAATCTTTCAATCATCACTGCTTGGAAGAAAATGGAAAATGTTTTGTGCTAGGACAGGAGTGATTGCGTGTGGATGAGGAATCCACGGCCATTGTGTCCCTTGCGTCAAGAAATGAAAATCTTTGCGTACAAAAGTGGGCGTCATTGACGTTGATATTTCATCAACAGTTCTCATATCTATGATTATTTTGGGTTACTCGTGGCATTCTTTCTAAATCTATTTATTGTTGGCATGAGAGCTTTATGGGGTAGGACCTAATGTATTGAGTTCATTATAATATTATAATATAAAGCGCCGTTGGAATATTCCATAAATTTCAAGGAATAGGAGATGATATTTGTTTCTGTGGCAAAGATTGTTTCAAACATATTTATGGATTTTCCTTTAGAGTTTACGACAAATTACACAAAATTAAGGATAATTCCACAGTAATTGTTCTTTATTAAGAATACAAATTATACGTTAATACTTAAATAAAATTTTTAAGCAAAAGGCTTTTAAAGCACAGCAAAGCAAGACAGTTCGTCAGAATTTAATATAATCTCAAGAAGTGTGTGTTGGATGTAACAGGAAATGTGGAAACGGTGCATCATATCCTTGTTGATATTACTTTTTAATTGAATCTATTAAAGCTATGAGTAAGCCTACAAATATGAATACCTGGCCTTGGTGAATATAGACTTTCGGATCCACTTCAGCTTGACTGGGGTAAAGTTCCTTATAAAATGTCATACACGTAATCTCATAGCGACAGTGATACTTTCTATACCCTTTTTTCGAGATGTTTCAAGATGTATAATATCCCCCCTCCCCCCAAGATTTCCTCTGGTTGTATCTTGCTCTTCCAGCCCAACCTAACGGCCCGTATGCTGATATGTGGCAAACTTCTTTCTCGTCAAGCGTAACAACAGATCGATCCGCTTCCATAGATAATTCCCAGAGGGCAAAAAACCTAAAACACGCTCAGGAAAAACAAATTACTTAATTTGTACAACATAGAGAAAAATTATTTCGTTTTGGCTGTAATGTTTTTTAATCTAAAAAGCCTACCCTATTTACATGAAAAATACATACATGTTCAACGCAAGCTTGTAACTAATAATATAAATTGTCCTTATCTTAATTAAAAGCGCTACAGAAAGATTTCAAGACTATCTTGGGGATTTATCGCAGAAAGTTTATTGTAGGCATCCAAATTGATCCACCATCACAATTTGACAGGAACCGCAAAGGGCATGTACAGGAATGCAAAGTTATAGAAAGAAATATCTCTTTGTCACGTTCACATACAGAAACTCTATTATGAGGATAATAGTCCCCCCAAATAATTTCCATGGAGAATTTGTGAACCTGCTAAACCAATGGTTCTCTAATGGCTTTATTTAATGACTTGACTAAAAAGTTTTCATTAGAAAGCCGAACAGATTGCAGGGTAAGTATTGTTAAGTTAAAGGCCACCAGTACCTTTTCACTTCCTTATACTGCCTACATGTACTTCGTCTATTTAACACGCAAATTGCTTTTAGCCTACGCTTCAACACTTCAGCTGCTATTAAAAGATACAGGCTAAATGCTACTTGCAGTATACTTATTCTGTAAAATACCATTCCTAGTTTGAAACACACGGCCTTGTTAATGGCACACCAACTATTTATATAAATTGTTGAATATATCAAGGCCAACTTGTTATAATATAAAAGGTTAAAAAAGTCAGTTTGTACAATTCTGAAAAGTATTAAATGTAAATCGATTTTTCATACAATTTAACAGAATTTATCAGAATGTCTGGAATCTGGACGTTGGACAAAATACTGTGACTTTTGTTTTCTCATGAGCTTAAACCTGCTGCATTGCAACGGTTCCATAGAAATATTATCAAAAAACCACAATGACTTTGAAACCGTTTAGATTTTATCAACCAGTTTAAGCTAATCCATTTATGGAAACTAATTTACCTACATGTTTTCTGGGTGTTCAGTAACTTATTTACTATGAATACAACGGACGATAAAGGACGTTTCAAAGGTCAACATCACACTACAATAACATGTCAGTGTGACCTACAATTGATGGTAATAGTATTCAGTCTGGCACTATGGTATAAACGTTGTCACGCTCACATATATTCTTTATCACGAGGATAATAGTCCACCCATATAATTTCCTTGGAGAATTTGTGAACCTGCTAAAGCAATGGTTCTCTAATGACTTTATTTAATGACTTGACTAAAAAGTTTTCATTAGAAACGCCGAACTGATTGCATTGCATATTGTTAAGATAAAGGCCACCAGTAGATTTTCATTTCCTTATATTGCCTACTTCGTCAATCTAACACGTTACGCAAATTTCGTTTAGCCTACGCTTCAACACTTCAGCTGCTATTCTATGAAACATTCTAACTGCATATAGCAATTTTGTAAAATACCTTTCCTTGTTTAAAGCACTCGTTTTTATTGATGGCACATCAAATTATTTACATCAAATACATAAAATGTAATTCGTTTTTTCTATAAAATTTAACATAATTTAACAGATTGGGTGGAATCTGGACGTTGGGCAAAATACTGTGACATTTGTTTTGTAATGAGTTTAAATCCACAGCATTGTAACAATTCTGTAAAATAATAACAAAATACGACAATGTTTTTGAAACCGTTTAGATTTTATCAACCAATTTAAGCTAATCCATTCATGGGAACTAATTTGACAACATGTTTTCTTGGTGCTTAGTAAATTATTTACAATGAATACATTTTAATATATCACTGCAGATGGTGACAACCGTGGTCCGTAGTTCACCTCTTTAATTTCCCAAAGCATCATTGTCAACTGTTGTCGAACATCGAAAAGTCATGATGAAACATCCTATAAACGATATATTTGTGTAATGTAAAATCAGCTTTGTGTGTCAAAGCTATATGTGTGTACTCAAAGGAGAGCTGAAACGTTAACAACGCACGCGCGATAAAAGACGTTTAAAGGTCATCGACAAACTACAATAACATGGCAATGTGACTTACAATTGTTGGTAATATTATTCAGTCTGTCACAAAGGTAAGGCGGACAGTGAAATAAACGTTGTCACACTCACCTATATTCTTTGCTCGGAACTCTATTATGAGGATAATAGTCCACCCATATAATTTCCCTGGAGAATTTGTGAACCTGCTAAACCAAGGGTTCTCTATTGGCTTTATTTAATGACTTGACTAAAAAGTTGTCAATAGAAAAGCCGAAATGATTGTAGTGCATATTGTTAAAATAAAGGCCACTAGTAGGTTTTCATTTCTTTATATTGCCTACTTCAACTGCTATTATATAAAACATTCTAACTGCGTATAATAATTTTGTAAAATACATTTCCTAATTTAAAGCACTCGTTTTTATTGATGGCACATCAAATTATTTACATCAATTGAGTGTTTAAGGCCAATAAAAGGTTTTAAAAATTCGGTTCGGACAATTCTGAAAAGTATTTAAACACAGAGCTTTCCATCCAAATTGTTACAATTCTGTAAAAATATTAACAAAATACCACAATGACTTTGAAAACGTTTAGATTTTATAAACCAGTTTAAGCTAATCCATTCATGGAAACTAATTAACCTACATGTTTTCTGGGTGTTCAGTAAAATATTTACTATGAATACATTTACACCACTGCAGTCGGTGACAACCGTGGTCCGTAGTTCTGGTCTTTCGTTTTCCAAAGCATCATTGTCAACTGTTGTCGAACATCGAAAAGTCCTGATGAAAATCCTATAAACGATATATTTGTGGAATGTAAAATCCACATAGTATATCAAAGCTCTATGTATATACTGAAAGAAGAGCTGAAACGTCAACAACGGACGATAAAATTGCTTTTAGCCTACGCTTCAACACTTCAGCTGCTATTGTAAGAAACATTCTAACTGATAGTCAGTATAATAATGTTATGGCCAACTTGTTATAATAAAAGGTTTTTAAAAATTCGGTTTGGACAATTCCGAAAAGTATTAAAACACAAAGCTTTCAAACCAAACTTTTATTGACGTATTCAAATGCGTTATATAAAATGTAATTCGTTTTTTTCATAAATTTAACATATGTAGACAGAATGGGTGGAATCTGGACATTGGACAAAATACTGTGAATTTGTTTCCTCATGAGCTTAAATCATAAACAACATTGGAACAGTTCTGTTAAGTAATAACAAAATACCACAATGGCTTTGAAACTGTTTGGATTTTATAAACCAATTTAAGCTAATCCATTTATGGAAACTAATTTACCTACATGTTTTCTGGGTGCTCAGTAAATTATTTACTATGAATACACTAGACCACTGCAGACGGTGACAACCGAGGTCCATAGTTCTGGTATTCATATTTCAAAACATCAGTGTCAACTGTTCTCGAATATCGAAAAGTCGTGATAAAAAATCCTATAAACGATATCTTTGTGTAATGTAAAATCCACATTGTACGTCGAAGCTCTATGTGTATACTTAAAGCAGAGCTGAAACGCCAACAACGGACAATAAAATATGTTTCAAAGGTCAACAACACACTACAATGACAAGGCGAAGTGACCTACAATTGTTGGTAATATTATTCAGTCTGTCACAATGGTAAAGCGGGCAGTCAAATAAACGTTGTCACGCTCACATATATTCTTTACGAGAAACTCTATTATGAGGATAATAGTCCACACATATAATTTCCCTGGAGAATTTGTGAACCTGCTAAACCAATGGTTCTCTAATGACTTTATATAATGACTTGACTTGACTTTTCATTAGAAAGGCCGAACTGATTGCAGTGCATATTGTTAAGATAAAGGCCACCAGTAGCTTTTCATTTCCTTATATTGCCTACTTCATCTATCTAACACGTTACGCAAATAGCTTTTAGCCTACGCTTCAACGCTTCAGCTGCTACTGTAAGAAATATTGTAACTGATAGTCAGTATAACAATTGTGTAATATACCGTTTCTAGTTTATAGCACACGTATTTATTTATGACACATAACTATTTATATAATTTTTTGGAGCATGTTAAGGCCAACTTGTGATAATACAAGGTTTTAAAAATTCGGTTTGGACAATTCTGAAAAGTATTAAAACACAAAGCTTTCCATCCAAACTTTTATTGACGTATTCAAATGCGTTATATAAAATGTAATTCGTTTTTTCATAAAATTTAACATACTTTAACAGAATGGATGGAATCTGGACGTTGGGCAAAATGCTGTGAAATTTGTTACCTCATGAGCTTAAATCCACAGCATTGTTACAATTCTGTAAAAATATTAACAAAATACCACAACGACTTTGAAAACGTTTACATTTCATAAACCAGTTTAAGCTTATCCATCCATGGAAACTAATTTACCTACATGTTTTCTGGGTGCTCAGTAACGTATTTACTGTGACAACCGTGGTCCGTAGTTCTGGTCTTTCATTTTCCAAAACCTCATTGTCAATTGTTGTCGAGCATCGAAGTCCTGATGAAACATCCTATAAACGATATATTTGTGTAATGTAAAATCCACATTGTATGTCGAAGCTCTTTGTGTGTACTGAAAGAAGAGCTGAAACGTCAACAACGGGCGATAACAGACGTTTGAAAGGTCATCGACACACTACAATAACATGGCAATGTGATCTACAATTGTTGGTAATAGTATTCAGTCTAGCACACTGGTAAAGTTGGACAGTGAAAAAAACGTTGCCAGGCTCAAATATATTCTTTGCGCGGACCTATATTATGAGGATAATAGTCAGCCCATATAATTTCCCTGGGGGGGAGGGGGGAATCTGGACGTTGGACTGAAACCATTTAGATTTCATCAACCAATTTAGACTATTCCATTTCCCTAATGTTTTCTGGGTGCTTATTAAATTATTTACACCACTGCAGATAGTGACAACCGTGGTCCATAGTTGTGGTCCTCATTGACCAAAACATAATTGTCAACTGTTCTCGAATATAGGAAAAGTCGAGATGCATGACCATACGCGATTCTAATAACACTTGTGATTTCAAACCCGCTTGTGATTCCAAAACCACAAGCAATTCCAAAGCCATATGTGATTTAAAAACCAATAAGCTATTTTAAACAATACGCAATTCCACAATCCTACGCAATTCCAAAAAAGATTTCAAAAAATGATCGATACTCAAATCGTACACGATTGTTATTCATTTTACGGTTGTGAAGTCCCATGCGCGCATAAACCACACGCAATTATCAAACAAGATGCTTTCCTAAAAGATAAATACAGACCTCTACAAGTACAAACGTTGTAAACTGATAAGGCAGAGGGAATAACCGTCAATCATAATGTACTGTTATCGAGGCCACGTATGAGACAATAATATCAGTCGGACGGTTGGGATTTAGTTTTCTGGTTCCCTGGTGTTCTAGCATCTAACACAATCACAATATGGGAAATGTTTTGTTTTTTCAGGAAATTGGTGTTTCTCAAGTGCTAAGAAAATACATCTTGATCCCGGTCAGAACCCATGTCTAATATCCAAAGAGAGGTTACAAAATCAGGTCAAAACTGATTATTACATCAAGAAGGTTGTTTAAACCGACATTGTATAATTCATCACGACAATAAGACAAATTGTTTAACAATGCAAATCTAAACTTCCAACTAATATGGAACAATTATTCATTTTTCCAGAGAACAATTGAAGTTTATTCTGATAATATTACCTTTCAGTATATTATCTGGTCAAAGATCTGTCGTGAATCGTATGTACAATGAACGGACTTCATCTCGGTGTATTCTTTTAGAAAGTTCAATGTTAATCCCGAAAGGTCCAATAGCTACTCACAGATAATAACAGAAAATAAGTTAGATCCCTTCTGCTCGTTTTTACATAAGAACATTCCCGATATCAAACTTAATTTGTTATATATACTTTTTTAAATAAAATATGTAGTTTGTTATATTTGTTTTACTTGATTCATAAAGGTAATATTTTTACATCAACTTACAAATTAAAAAAAAATGTAAGGCTACCTGTCTTCAGGTGTATTGTCATGTAATTTATAGATCTCAGGAAATTCCCTTTGATTTGTATTGGTGGACTGTGCCTATCTGGTTGTGTCCAAATACAGCGAAAAGGAGTTCAGGGTCAATTGTGGCGTCATACATACTATTTCAACTCTGCCTCTTTAGCAAAGACAGAAGATAGGACGTTAAGTCGAGTACCATATTAACCTTATGGTATTTAAGGTATAATAAAGACAATGTTTTTTAATAATGCAGCGAAAAGGAATAAATCCCATTATAAGTTGTAACTGCAGATTAGATGTTGAGGCACATTATAGGATTTTAGCTCTATCGATTGAGTACATAATCAATACATAAATAGGTATATATTTCGTGTTGGCATCTCCTTGATTTACTAAGAGCTGGTGATCCAAACAAGACTTACCTTTTTAAAACATGAGATCACTGAGGTTAATAACAACACTGCTTCTATTTAAATCATGACTTTATCGACTAATTATTAATTACATAACAAATCAATAGGATGAAAGTAGAGAATGTTTATGGTTGGTCATTTGTAATGATTTGATATCCAGCAGGTGTTTCACTGAGCTCGAAGGCTCATAATTCTGCTTTGAATTTTGAACGTATAAGTTTCATGTGGAAAACTCAGGACATATATACCAGTATAGTTTTTACTATTGGTAACATTAAATGAGGGCGAACCCGGTAGGAGGTAGATATAAATAAATTCAACCACATGCCTATGAAAAGTTGTGTGTTTTGTCTGGCTTACAGTGTATATAAGGTTTTTGTTTCTTCAAATCTCCCCTTTCCTGGCTATTATATAGGTATATATTTCGTATTGGCAGCTCCTTGATTTACTTAGAGCTGGCGACCCAAACAAGACTTACCTATTTTAAAACACGAGATCACTGAGGTTAATATCGACACTGTTTCTATTTAAATCAGGACTATATCGACTAATTATTAATTACATAGCAAATCAATACGTTGAAAGTAGAGAATGTTTATGGTTGGTCATTTGTAATGATTTGATCTCCAGCAGGTGTTTCACTTAGCTCGAAGGCTCATAATTCTGCTTTGAATTTTGAACGTATAAGTTTCATGTGGAACACTCAGTACATATATTACCTGTATAGTTTTTACTATCGGTAACATTAAATGATGGCGAACCCGGTAGGAGGTAGATATATATAAATTTAACCACATGCCTATGAAAATTGTGTGTTTTGTCTGGCTTATATAAGGTTTCTGTTTCTTCAAATCTCCCCTTTCCTGGCTATTATTAACGACATAGGCCAGTTTTATCTTGTCTTTTGTTTGGCTTCAGCCATAAACTTGGTATAGCCCTCATGGGTCGATAACCCACCGAATTTTCAGACGTAAAATTCAAACCGAACTGAAACCTAAAGGTTAATCACTAAGAAATTCATTCTCCTACCTGTGTAATTAACTTTTAAGAGAAAGTGCAGTAGAAGCACTTTCCGAGATTGAACCTGGATCTGCAGTTATAACTTATTTTAGTTGGCCTACTTGTGGCTTCATGTATTCGCCTTTAGTAACTGTTTCAACGCTGCTTCTGTAGCAGACAGACGATATAACTTTAGCTCAAGTACTACATTAGCCTTATGGTATTTAAGATATAAACATGACAGTTTGTTTTAAATTGACAGTGTTGAACTACGTATAGTTTTATTCAGTATCATGACAACAGATAGTAAAACGTAATTGTTTTCAATAAAAAACCCACAAAATAAGCCAATTATTTTCAATGCTTGTTCAATACTGTACTCTTTAGATATCTGTTTTTGAAAAATAAATTTAGAATAGGGAGCAATGTATAGTTTTAGTGGGGAGTCGTTCATAATTTAAGCCGAGATGAGCCGGGAATTTTAATAACCATCCAGAAAAGCATACTGTTGCTATAATTTGATCTGAGATTGTTATGAAACATGTCCTTTTATGATTTATTAGTGTTGTTGTCAAGGCATATTAAATGACCCCCAATCATGATTGAGATAGATATAATTCTTAGAGAATTTCAAAGTGAATCTCTGCAATATCGAATATTGTTTTGCATTAATAATTTTCTGCAGCTGCAGGTATTCTGTTTAATGAGGTTATATCAAGGAAAGAGAAAATGCAGTATCCCACAAATTATAAGTATCAACTTACACCTAGCTTTTTGTGATAGGCCATATCTCTACAGAGTTTTCTTAAAAGTTTAAAGCTTTTGTTTGGTTTAGTGCATCTCCTGATTAATAACCCCAGCCAAAAAAGTTTAAAATTCAAATTGATTAAACTCTCATACACTAGTCTCAATTTAATTTAAAGAATAGACCCTTTTTCAAGATAAACTGAGATAGAAAGAGTAGTACAAGAGATTTGCGGAAAATTGGTTATCTATGTTTGCATTATGTAGGTACTGATAAAATATGAAACGATTAATATACAAACCTTTACCGGTTTCTCCTGGGTTTTAATCAGTTAGGGGCTAGATACAATTCAACTAGAAGCCTCTCAAATGTTGTGGGTTTATGCATCTGATGCAATAGGGCTATTGTCACTGGCGTACAATAAATGTAGTTTTTGAATTCTTGAAATTTACACTGTTAATCAATTTATGGAAACCAGTTCCCAATCTGGTATTAAATGATTCTTAGACTAAATAAATGGCAATTGGCATATTGCCAGTCAAAGCAGTAGTAAAACATACACTCTTCAAAAAGAGAAACGCAAAAGAGAATTTGAAAAAGTAGCTTATTGTTTTCAGACCGCACGACCAAATACACAT
>JARFOD010074039.1:0-21257 GCA_031763545.1 Mopalia muscosa
CAGACAGACAGACAGGAACCAAAATGTTACCTGCAAAACTAGACCATGTAGGGAAACTTTGAATAAAATATTAATGTAATTCGAGCAAGAGTTTCTGAGATATAGTGATAACAAGAATTGTTATGGGACGGACGGATGGACCACAGAGAGTGATGACAATAACCCACAGTCAGAATGACTGGGCTAAAAACCCTTTGTAGGGGGGTTAGAGTAACCTTAATCGGTGAATTTATTTTCAAGCTAGCAACCGAGCGTGTTCACAGACATTCGAGACAGACGGGTGTCCCCGTTACTATCATTGTGGTAGGCAAAAACAAACCCCGACAAAATAGCAAGAGGCACATTTACAGTTGATGGTAAATGTGCCTACCATGTTTCATAAAGACGACCAGATGGTTGGTGGACATATGATAACAAGACTGATTTTCATCAGGCATATAAATTCACTATGACACAACTGACAAAGTAATACGCCTCAATTTTGGTTGTCTGTGCCAGCACATTGGGTGACTTTATATCGTATATGTCCCGGTCGCCTTACTATTAAATGCTTTATAGTAAATAAAATATCGTATTTATAAAATTTTGTTGTATGTATAAAGCATGTGACACATACATTCAATAAAAACACAAAATAAGTTAAGATTAAAAATAATTAGAAGATAGGTCAAGATACGGAAAGGCCAGACCAAGATTTGATATGGAATGTATTTACTTCAGTCTATAAGAGCGCATGTCTTTAGATGATGTTTCAATGCATATTTTCTATTCTAAAGTGGAACAAATCCATTTTAAAATAAATTTCTCTTATTTTTCTCGAATGTTTGTGTCACACAATGTATAAATACACAACCAACAAAAAAATCAATATAGTCATTTTGTCAATAAAATATGCTAATAACTATCAAGCACTTATAAGCTAGGAGACCATACTGCATGTCTATCAAAAAAAAATCTGAAGACATGAATATACTTTTGTAAACATATATTTATATATACAAATATGAAGATTCCCCAAAGACACAGCATCTATAGTTATATGTGTTTATCTATATCATCATTATTAATTCATAAACACTGGTCATTGCTCTGAGAGTTTGTGTTACATTTATTTTGACTGATTTAACATCAATTCTAATGATTTAAGTCGTTTTTTTTTAACATGTTGTAAGAATCCATATATCCTTTGTTTTCTAAATTGTGTGTATGTTGTTAATTTGTCTTGTTCAAATAGAATGTCATTATCTGAACCCCTCCGATTAGTCATCTCCGCCAAAACACAATTTTTGTCCCAGTCTTCATCTAATCTTATTTTGTCCTCCCTGTACCTCTCTTTAGCTTCCTGAAACGAAATCAAAATAGACACCAAATCAACAGCCATCTTAGTGTCAATGTCTCAATGTACAAAGTAAAATCGACTGTATTTTATAAGGCATAACTAGTAGAGTGCAACAACAATAACACCACTCAAATGGCTTATTTTCTTCCTATAATCGTGTTGCATATAGAGCACAGACAAATTTGTCTCCAACAAATTTTCGTTATTGACAATGGCAAAAGTATGAAAGCAAAGGTAAATGCAGTTGAAATTTGGCTGGAAAACTCATATAAGAAAACTGGATCCCGTATGAGGTACATATACAGTTTATTGGTATATAGGCTTACATGCATGATCTGTCCGTGATTGCAAAATTTAGACATCATTAAAATTATATGGAATTCTGTGAATATTAATTATGCTGATTAGGTGATATTGTTTTTTTTACAAAATGGCAGACATTAAAAGGCTTCTATATTAAAATGTACCGAGGTTTTTTTTCCTGAAATTTATGACATAAGGGGTATGACATAAGCTCACCTTACTTGGTACACGCGAGCTAAAGAGGATTATTACACCACACATTATTTTGTTTGTTTGACACCAGAGAGTTCATCACCTTATCAAACATACACAATGGGTGCTTAATCGCCTTGAATAAACATCCCATGAAACCATACATGTGCATGCATGAATAAAGCGTATGAGCAAAAATCATGTTCGGTCAACTGTATGGAATCCAGCTGTGAGGCACGTGGTGGAATTGATCATTGCACGGCATGCACGCTTTGAAATGTCAGAGTTGTCACTCCTGCTGCTATTTTTTGCATGACACTTAAGCCTTGTGTTGGATGACCAAGTATACCTTAAACTGTTATTGTTAACCTTTCTTACTAAAATTATTCTAAAAAATAGCTTGTATCAAAATCTTTTTCTCAGTAGGCATACATAGGAGAGACAAGGGCACATTGCATCACTTTTTAGTTGAAACACGGTATGTAAGCCAATTCATCCACAAGAAAGTCCATGGTACATGAAAAGACTTAAGTATGGATAACAACATTTCAGAGATCATTAACAAGTATCGTTAGGTACTTGATAACAATCTCTGAAATGAGATAGAAACGTAGTATCCAGTAAACTAAGAAGTTGTTATCCATACTTAAGTCTTTTCATGTTTTATGTACTCCCGACTTCTGAACTCCACTTAAAGAAACAAAAGTCCATATTACTACAGTGCATAACCACATAATTCAGCTATGCACTGGACTTAACATCCACTTTATAATAGTCATTACCGGTACTGTATATGTTGTGAACTCCATAACTCTGTAACAAATTCACAGATTATCATGGAACTTGAAATATAATCTCCTCTTAATAATATAACAGAAAGGATTGAATTTCATCAAATTCCGTAAAATAAAATGGCCGCCATAGCATAATTTTTTAATATTTAAGCCTACATGGTCTAAACATAATCATTTTGAGATCAAATTCACAGATTAACTTAAAACCTGAATAAGGTCTACTAAGACATAGGATAGGATTGCATTTTATGAAATTCTGCAAAGCAATACGGTCCCCATTGTATAATTTTTTAATATTCACACCTACATGATAATTTCTCCAAATTTCTCAAAACTAAATGGCAGGCGTTTTCTGGACATTCCAGGTTACAAGGAGCTCCCTCAAACCGACCACTCACCTTCATGTACAAATGAAAATAACTGCATTTATAGCTGCCTACCTGGACTTGTTGAAAGTTCTTCTGATAATGTAATACTGCAGCATAGAGATGCCATCTACTGAAATCTGGCCATAATACCTTCACAAAGGATAGCACGCTGTAGGAGGACTACAACAAAACGTAAAATATAACTTTCAAGAGAGTTTGTCAAAATGGTGGGCAGTGATTACCTGTTTCATCTTCACAACATAGGGCAGAGGTTTAAAGAACACCCTTATTCCCCCATATTAAAGCGATACTCCAGGCAGCAATAAAATGCATATAGGCAAAACCGGCATCATTTCTTGTGTTTAATTATGCTGTCTAATTTTCTAATCCCGCAATATCAATTTTGTAATTGGATGTTAAACAATGGGTTATACACAAACTACAGTCAAATTAATCCACGCGACCATGTCTAGGTACTGTTATAGGAGCCTACGTCACGGGTTGACTGTACCAATGACTTAAATAGGTCATTGGTTCACACATGTTATAACACACAAGAATGCTAGTCGTGGGACGTCATGGACAGGGTTGGCCACGCCCAAAATCTCAGCTGCCAGTGGCTGAAGGAAGGTATATATATCGGTAACCCTCAGGTTGTTTTATAAAATCAAGAAACTATGTCGATGCCAATTTAAGAATATTTAATGTTACCTTTCAAGGGATATAGGGGTTATTTCAGCTGGCAGTATCGCTTTAAAATGGTATAATCTCTTTTGAATGCACCTCTTTAACTAGCTGAGAGAATCAGCTGTGTGGACTTCTTTCAATTATTATATTATCCTTGCAGACAGAGCTGATAAGCCCTCCATAAAAAAAAGTGATTTGAAGAAATTAATATGTTGCTTCTGTGGAAAAATCAGCTGAAGGTAGAACAGTAACAAAATCGATAACAATCGATTGAACTCAAAAAAAGTCTGTTTTTCCATTTTTTGTTGATTAAATCTATGTAGTAGTGACAGTTAATATTTGTGCTGTGTATTAATGTGAGATGTCCCCGCATGTCACACTCATGTAACAGGTAGCTATCAAGCTCTGTGGCATTTGTGTGAGATGTTGGCTTAAATCCATGAATGTCACACTCAAGTAACATCATCATTTTATGATAATAACATTAACGTCGCAGAAAAATTGCTTTATGGTCACTTAAAAGGTAAGTTTAAAACACCAGGAAAACTTATCTTGTTAGTGTCAGTGTTGTAAATATGGTCGATAAGTGTTTTAGTATCTCTTTGTTGAACTTTTAAGAGTGAATGATTCAAAGCATGACATCCAGTTAAATGGTGGGTTATTCAATAGATTTATATTCAAGACATATTATTTCAAATACATGTACATCATTTTCCAAATATTAAGGTCTGCTGTAAGGCAAACTTTTAGCTAGAAATGTTAGAAAATATTTAGCTATTTTTTTCTTTTTCCATTAGGACATGTCCACGTGTGAAGAACTTAGATTTAAATTTATCAGTAAAGCAGAAAATGCTTAAATATTGCAAGAAATTTTGGTTTCCTCAACTATGACAAAATATTGATGTAGTCTATGAAATCCACATAATGCCCCTCATTACAGGTCAAAACGTTACCGGCATTAGTCACAGTACTTGTGGATATGGCGTTATTTGAAGTAATATTTTCAGTCGAAGATATAGCATATTTCTGAATAATCAACTACAGATATTGTATGGGTGGTTTTTACGAGGTTTCCTCTCAGTTTTCCACCATAATGGGTGAAGTGGACATTCCGTCGTAATATTTATAAATACAGTACCCTTGAGTACAACGTTGAACCCCAATCAAACAAACCATATGATTTGATGTTTATGCCAACATCGATTGTGTTCCCCGCATTTGTATCAATATTGCCCGTGTCATATATGTATGCAAGGCTTCATAGACGTCGGTTTTTAACGCTGAATTTCAGGGATAAAAAATAATAAAAAAACTGCCAAAAGACGGCCAAAAACTGAATATAGGGTGTTTTCAGAGCAAAAAACTGAACGTTAAAAAGAAAACTGAATATCAACAAATCCATACTTTAATAGAAGAATGAAGGTGAACACTTTTAATTTATTCTCCAAAAAATATTTCCATTAATATCACACGTTATATACTTGTTGTGTGCTCTCAAGATAGACCAAGGCAGTGACCTTATGTCATTGCTTTTACCGACAAGCTGGGTGGCAACAGATCAGAGAAGCAGTGTGTGACTTTCCATAGCAGTGATTGGATGAGAAATATCTACTTTATCCAATCATGTAAAGTGACTTTAAAAAAATCGCCGCCCCGTGAGGGAGTGGGTGAGCCATGGTAGTTAGAATTTTCAGTTGACAAGCTGAATTTAATAAATACACATTAGCACTGTATAACAAACAAAATGAATGATGCTATTGTGTTCCCAACTGCCCATGCACAGAGGATATTTCACATGAGAGAACATGTAAACAAAAATCATGTTGAGCAATTCTCTTCAGTCTTCCCCACGAAATGAACTTTCAAGGAATAAAAACTATCAAATTAACTAATATCTATCTATAAACAAAAAGGGTTCGTAAGGGTCCTTGAAATTCACTAAATTCCGAGTTAAACAAAATAAGACAATTTCTTTCCTGGAATGGCTAT
This sequence comes from Mopalia muscosa, assembly GCA_031763545.1. Taxonomy (NCBI): domain Eukaryota; kingdom Metazoa; phylum Mollusca; class Polyplacophora; order Chitonida; family Mopaliidae; genus Mopalia; species Mopalia muscosa. Next base: position 5,673 of record JARFOD010074039.1, read on the forward strand.
TCTAATTGTAATAGCATAATCAAAAGATTCACTCCTAAATTTGGCCCCCATAACAAGCCTAAGGATCTTTCGGATACCCCAGTAATATGGTACACTCTACCATATCTTGGCAAACATGGAGAAATTTTGGTGAATAGAACATGTAAGAAACTGAAAAGATTGATTAACAAGCCAGCAATATTTAAAACAAATTGGCAGACCACAAAAGTTGGATTTTTCACAAATACTAAGGATCAGACCCCTAAAGAATACAGGAGTTCGGTCGTTTACAAATTCTCATGCCCATGTTGTAACTCTGATTATATAGGAAAAACTGACAGGAATTTAATCACCCGAACTAAAGAACATTCTAAACCAAACTCAAACTCTGAAATACACATATTAAGACCTGTAAAGATTTTCAACATATTCATGACCTGCTAAATCTGCCTGATATGTTAAGTGATAAATTCCCCATGAAAAATGCTAAATTGCTATCTGTTGACATTTTCTCATTTAGCAATATTTAAAAAAAATAATAATTGGATGTTCGCCACATGCCGATTTATGTTATCCTGAGTATTCAAGTGTTCCAATATTATCTACATATATATGGTACAGATTTATATTCTTTGCACAAGACACTAATTACAATGGGTGTTTTGAAAATCGAACAAGGTGTCCAGCAATACCTTAAATCTTCAAAGCTATGGCTCTTTTATCGAATTAATAATAAATAAATCAATATCGTTTTTTGAAATTTCACGTGTCACCTGTGAAAACCGTTCTGCAAGGTTACATTTTACACAAGGGATTGATAACAGATAGCTGCTTTTGTCAGCCCTGGGTTGTTATAGATGTCTGTCGTTGCATCAAATCACCGTTGGAATAACAGTGACATTTAAAACCTTGCATATGTACATCATTAAAGACAGAGTTGTATTTTCCTAACGTAAAATAAGGCGGGAAAGCTAATGCATGCTCACCCAAGAAACGCTATAGCAAATAGAACATGGATATGCCTTATGGCGGCTAGCTTTACATATCTTGTTAGAACCGATGTGTCAGCTTGGTTTTCGTTTGGTGGGCCTTCATGCCATTATATTTGTGTCTGTATGGCAATAAGTATTTAATAAACATGTGCCCAATGGTTCACAATGTTTCATAATTATTGGTTTTTGTTTTGGGACATACAGCTTCGCCTTTTGTGACGATTTTAAGAAGATTTTGGGGGTAACAACAAATGTGACATATGTTATTACATGGATAAGTCCACCATACAAATGTATACTCAGACATAATGTTGATTTTGTTTGTTTGATTAGGCTTTAATGTCGTATTTAATGATATTTCTCTCATGTGACGACGGGGTGTCCACTTCACACTTTGTCCTACTTAAGTACTGCTAAAAACCGGAACGAAGTTAAATAGTTAAAACACCTCCCCCGCGATTGCCGGAGCGACATCTTGTGACTCCCTCCTATCCTGGAGGTCGTCGAACAGACCTGAGTCCGTGAGTGATCAACGAAATATAGACCAACTCGTTAAGCTGTGAAGCACAAGCAACACTATACTGAAGCTGATACCAAGGATACTGCTGTCTACAGTCTATTTGCCTGGCACATTTTATTTAGCCATTTTTTTTTTTTTTTTTTCGATTTAAAAAAAAAGTAAATTAGTTATATATTTGGTAGGTTGGATGATTGTTTGGTTGGTTGCCTGATTGGTTTGATGGGTGGGTTAGTTAATTTAAATTTCATTTAACCGATTTATAATATCGAAAATGTTTTATTTTATTCGGTTCCGAATTGAGGAACGTCTAATAAATCTTCGAATTTGGCACGTAACAATGTGTATTGTGTAACGTCATTAAAATAAACCATTATTGTATGGCGTCATTTTAAGGTGCTACATTGTTGCGTAAGGTAATCTGACGTTAAATGTCATTATGACTGTCTACATAGTTGTTTAACGTCATTTCAACGCAGTATGTTGCCTTGGAGAGGTAAATCACAGCAAAACCTTGAGCGAAAAGTAATTGAATTTTTAGGAATAAATTTCTACCGATAGTGTTGCGTAAATAAGCGTTCGTTTCTATGTTTCTTTTAAAGTCATATCGAATGTCGTTTCTGCCCAGTTTAAATGTAATATAACCCTGTTTTGACTTTAATTTAAACGGATTCTTTCGACGTTATATCATTGCGCGCGACTTGTGATTATTACGTCATGCGATTCAGCGATATACCATAAATCATAATCCGCACTGGTTACAGCATTGATAAGTTGATGCAGCGAATAAGTTAGGGGAAGATGGGTTGTAATTCATCTAAAGTCTCGAAGACTCATGTGGAAATCATCAGAATTAGGCACGAAGTTAAGACCTCCGTAAAATGGTGGAAGAAAAAGAAGAAGGAAAGCCAACAGCGGCCAACGAGCGGGTTGGAGAGTGACGTACTTCCAGCTGGTCCCTCCAACTCCCCGCAGTCATCCACATTAGATGACCACGAAGAGGGCAACACCGTGAAGGAGATTGTTGAGGATGTTAAGGCCACAAACCATCAAGAAGATCATATACCCGGCAAACTTTCAACAGTGTCGATTGGAAGTTGTGACAAGTGTCTGTTGGCTGCAGAAAGGGGCAGCAACGAAGTTAAATCCCTAGCGGGACTGGGTACTTTACCACCACTGAATGCTAGAAAAAGTTTGATGGCTAACGATCTAACTGTTGAAGAGATCGAAGAATCGTCAGACTTATCTGACGATATGGAACACTTAACCGGATCTAAGGCAAGAACATCAACACCAACGGAAAGCCACCATGTTCCTTTGGTCGTCCACACCGCATGGAGTGATTTCTCTGTCGGCCACAGAAACAGCACTTTCGCTCCTAAAACTAAAGTGAAGAAATTTCACAGTTCTGATCGCGGGGGAAAGTCACTTATTGACAGACGAAACCGACCAATGGCCGCCAAGGGAGAGCGGAAACAACCAGAGTTAACAGCAGTATATGATGCCGAGCTGTCTATCCCTGGAACTCCTGTGCCAAACCCCAAACGACAAGAAGAGGAGGGCTGCCCCAATGCCTGGATGGCCAGACGCTTGGAAGACGAATATTAACTACCACCTGAGCTGTCCCCATGCCGAGAGAGTGGTGGTGATATGGACAAGCGAGAAAAGGGGGAATAACATTCAAAAGCGTATATTTTGGGGTTGTTAATGGCGACTGAATATTTTAAAACATTAAGATACTTCTGTTTAAAGTTGGCGTTATAGGTACAAAAATAATTGCTTGATGTTCCTGACAAATTGATATAAAAATGTCTCGTATCTTCACTCTATATAAACTATTTCGTCAGTAAGATGACTCTTCATGTTTTCAATAAACTTTATTGACTTATTGATTTAATATTATGTTGTTGTTGTTGTTGTTATAATTGCTAAGAACCGCCGAATCGACAGATTGTAATACTGAATGTCCGATACAAAAGTTATCCCAAACGTCTTGCTGCTGATAATTTTAAAATCTGTATGCCAGTGTTTCGTTTAATATATTGATATTGCTCCCGCTTTAATTGAACAATATATTTATCGTCTGGTGGCCGGTATTTTAAAGCGCTTTTGAACTGAACTCTCTGCTAGATGGGATCACGCCGTGATGTAAGTCTATCTCCAACCCAGTGTTATCAATTTAATCTTGTGTTAGCGGCTAGTCATCGTTAAGATTATAGGTCTTAAAATAAAATACTTTGAATGGTATAAGTTAGCTCTTATATTACTTTCGTAAAGTTGTGTTCCCCGGTTTCATGCATTCTAAATTAAGCATGTGTTTTCTTTTGTCTTTGCAAAAATAACAATATCATCAAAGTGCGAAAATAACTGTGATTGGTCGCCTGTCAGATCAAACATTTTTTTAATACTCTTATTCCTTTGATCTTTCGACAGTGATTGCTTATCACAATTAAAATAACTTGCACCCAATTATATTTACCATAAACCACACGCATTGTACCAATGTTTTAAATGAGAAAGGCAATTCATATCTGCAAGAGGCCAGGCGTGTTGGCTGTCACATTTAATACATATGTCTTTTTGTCTATCTCGAACTGATGGAATTCTTCACACAATATTTATAATTGTTTTAATCAAAATTTGACCAATTACTTTATTGACATATTTACAATTTGTTTACGCTTTTGTATGTACTATTCAGTACAAAAAACGCTGAATGCGGCCTAAAACATTAATCAATCAATCAGAAAATTCCCCAAACGTTTTTTGTTTGTAAACATACAACTATATCCTGTTGATTATTCGGTTTAACCACATACTTTTCTCTGGTCACCCGCCTGTAATTCTTTATCCTTTAGACTAATGTCTAAGTCTGGCGGCAAATGTCTTTTTAAATCCAATTTATATTATACAAAAACGTCTTATCGGAATTACCTACCAAATACCTCGGTTTTACTCAAACTCAACCATTTATATATTCTTCAAATGTAAATCGTTATTAAATATCTCACAATTCGTCCTTACTGCCTTGTAACAATGTTTGTTTGCTTGTTTCGCATGTAAAATCAATACCATACACGTGAAACGGCCAACAACATTTAAAGTACCAGTACCATTCCAGAGTACACAACTAATGTCCGATATATAATATTACAGCGAAAACTCCTGGTTTTGGAATCCCTTTCCATCTCATATATGCAAACCAAATAGTGAGCATAAACCTTGTCCATTTTCTATGCAGGAATAGAATAAAGAACACATTCACCATTTTTCTTTTTCTAGATTTGTATAATTTAAAGTACACTCGCATGCGTCATAAAATCAAATACATTGAATGATGTAGGCCTAAGTTAGTTATTATATAACTATCGTAAAAATGTATTCTTCGGTTTCAACCCACGCATTCTAAATTAAACATGTGTTTTCTTTTGTCTTTGCAAAAATAACAATATCATGAAAGTGCGGAAATAATTGTGATTGATCGCCTCTTAGATCAAATATTTTGTTAATACTCTTACTACTTTGATCTTTCGACAGTGATTGCTTATCACAATTGAAATGAATTACGCCCAACTATATGTACCACACACGCATACGCATGATACCAATGTTTTAAAAAAGAAATAAAATCAAGCCATACTTTGTATTGACAATCAATGGAAATTAAATTACATAACTTCGTTCTTATACTTTATCTCAATGAACTAGTTCAGACAACGAATTATCACATGAGCGCCTCGTGAATAAACCCAGATGACATTTCGATGGTGGTATTAGGTAAATGAGCCTTATATTAGCAAATTCTCTTGTGTTTAAGAAGCTATATGATCCATTACCCAGTCATTCTTTTACATAATTGCATAGATTTGTCTTCATAAACGCCAATGGTGTACTATATGTAAAACGGGAATAAGTCTCTTAAGAACCCAGACGAGATCAAAAAAGGTATAGAATTCTAATAACCTACACCGATCCTTGTAAACTTAGATGAGTATCAAGACAAACGCGGGGCATTTGCGGTTCACTTCTGTGTTTGCTTTTGCAGAATTGAACTCGTCGCTGATTGGTTAATAAACAGGTCACATACTGTACATATGGAAGTTGACAACGGCCATTATACAATCTCTCCTCTTCAAATAGAGGTCGAGACAACGAGACGGAACTCAAATTGTTGTAGCGCCTTCAATTTGATAGGACGAGACAGCAAGCTGTCATACATACACGTTTTCACACAGATGAAGAATGTACACAACAGCATTTGTTGCTGTGTTGACTTTTTAAAATTGCGTATTGCCTATGATTCAACATAATAATGAGTGCAAAACATGTTTGAAATAAATCGAACAAGACGAGATTCTACTTTGTACATAATCTACTAGGTACCGTACATAGCCTGCATTTATTTAAAAGGGTATTTAAGTTTGATGGTGTAGATATTCCTGTTACATAATGCAGCTTATTATAACATAATATTAAGTTAATCACATACGCTGTCAACATTAAAAAGAAATCTAGATAGATTTCAATGGACTAATCGATTCGCATGTAGATATCAAGCAAGTGTTTTGTAAAGGCAACAATAATCAAATGAGATGACCAAGTGCTGAGACGTATCCGTTATCAATAACATTTTTAACAGATATATATAGATTGCAACAAGCCGGTGGTACATATACGATTGGTTTCATCGGAAGGATAAAGTATTGTGTGCTACTAACTTTTTCACATGAAATGTCTTTTGAATTTTTGCCACGGTCCATGTGAAAAATTAGCTGTATGTTGCTCTTTTTTACCACTCAGATCAAACCATCTCCCGGTCCTTTGTTTTGTAATATTAGGATCTCACGCACACGCATCCCGAATTGTGTCGATTTGTGGGAAAAATTGGCCAATCACACAGCCGCTTAATAAACCAAATATTTCTGAAGTTGAACCGCTGTTTACATGTTACCTGCTCTTTTCAACAGAGATTGTTTTAAAACCATCACAACGTAAAGCACAATACATTGCTTATTCAGGTCTAGCTTTGTCTCGGCTTGATTCGGTGTATACCATGGCCTCATGTAACCTGGCTTTCTGCTGGTCAGCTTGGACGGCGACCTTTTATGAACCTCAGCAAACCTGATTTAGTTTAACACATGTTGGACAGCTCTTGCGTTGTACATTATATTTTAACCACAAACGGAGAACGTTTTTGGTGTGATTTAAATCTTATTACCTGTACTAGTTTGACACCTTTAACAAGTAAATGGATGGCGTTTAAAAAATGAAAGCAATTGGAGTTAATAAAACTCAATGCGTAGATTCAACAGATTTATTATAAACTGCTTTGAAAAAATCAGCGATGAGTTGTTTGCTCGCTTGTTTGAATGGGCTTTCTATACTTCGGCTTAAAAATGTTTTTGTTTGTAACACATTGACGCCGGTGCCGCAGTGTAATATACTACAAACAGATCCGAGGCACCGCTGGCCCCAGTAAATAGAGGTATTGAATTATATTAAAAATCGTTCATAAACAAAGCCCTTTTAAAAAACTAACTGAATCACAACGACCTTTGTTAAGATCTAAAAGACTTATCAAGCGAATTACTTACGAGAATTTTTTTTATTTTTTTTTTTGAAAGGTGACAAAGCCCATTGTTTGACAAACTTTTTAGTTCCAATTTAGGATAAATTATAATATGGAGTCATATATGCAGCTACCCCTTTCTAAGTCTTTTGTCTATTCGGACGATTTTAATTACACTAAATCGAGATAAAAAAAAATGCCTTTGTACAACTACATTGATATTTATTTTCATATGTCTTTTTTTCTTTTATTGAAGGTTATTCCAGTTGGCAATCTTTTTAGTTCCAAAATAGGACAAATCATAGTATGGAATCAAATATGAATCTACCCCTTTCGAAGTCTTTTGTCTCTACGGAATATTCTAATTACACTGAATCGAGATAAAAAAAAAATGATGTCATGCACAACAACTCCATTGATATTTTTTTTGTATAGCTCTTTTTTTATTTTATTGCAGGTTATACCTCGCTCAACGTGAATACCATCCACAGGCCGTCAAACTCAAGATAAATAGTTGCACAGCTCACCTTCATGCAATCGATATGTGTCCGAAAGTTTAGTACTAAAGAACGGAAATTAAATGAAGTCATCGTAAACTTCCACCGGCATCTTCTGACCGGAGTCTTGTGTAACATTACGGGAAAGGGATCAGGGGAGGTCATTGTGAACTCCATGTAGCAATTCAATGGACAAGAAGTGATGAGTACACCAGACCTATATACATTTGGGGAAAAATGTGCGAATAACATTTGCTCGATTCACCATCCCCAAGTTCAAGATTAGCGTCAACCATGACAATGGTAACGATGAATCTTATCGAACGAACCAATAAAGAAGGTCAAACACGAGTTCGTGGAGGCCGGAGAACACTTGATCTTTTATTATTTTATCATAACTTGTTGTTTTCTTTATACTCTATGATAATAAACAGTGACATGCTAGTTTTAAGTGAAATGTTAGTTTCTCTCGAAGCTTCCCAATAGCAAGGATATACGTTTGCTATAAAAGGTCAGAAATTCCCCTGGTTGTGTTTGTTTGATTGGGGTTTAACGTCTTTCTCAAGGGTATTTCACTTATATGACGACGTGCTAGCCCAATGGGTGAAGGAAACCACCCTCGACACCACTGGCAACAAACAAAGACAAGGCGGGACAAATACAGCCCCTTTAGCTCTGAGAGCACCAGGGCAGCATGATGCTCCCCCAACCGCCCCCTGCTTGTGTATTGTTATGACGTTTACTTTCCATACTGCTTTTCAAACATTAATCTCCCCACTTTTGTAATTGTTAAAATTTTGACCATATTTACATTTTTAACGAGATGATGACAAACTAGGCATCGACATAATTCCGACACAGCTTACCGCATACATCCTCCATAAGCTCAATTAAAGAAAGAACGAAAAGTGGTGTGTTTGCAATCAAAATTGCGAATAATAGATAAGTAATATCACAATTCATTAATATTTTATGTTACTAGTGGACTTAAGTTTCACTACCGTACAAGCTGGGTCAACCCTAGAGTGTCTGTCCTTTTTCTTTTCGGTATACGAATATGATATATATGGTGCCGAGCCCCTGTGCTTTTATCAACCATAGGCAATATCTAGTCCTCTGTAATCGTATTGGCCAGCAGTCGTTTTCAAATTGCTCCATTCCACACCAGGACTAGGGCAAAATATTCTGAAATAATTTGGTTTTGTAAAACGACAATAACAGCTATCAATAAACTTCAATGACACAAATACACCTCAACACGTGCGTATTTCATTAAGATATTTGATGAATTCATTGCTCGGATAGGTGAATTTACCAGTGGATTACTTCCGTTTGTTTTGACCCAAACCCCAACGTTTGATTGGATAAAGCCTTTTAAATATGGCCATTCCTTTTCGGAGTCACGTTTGGATGTGCCATTTGTCAGTGTTCAAAATCTAAAATGATCTAATGAATTATTGCATTGTAAACTTCATGGCCAGTGTTCAAAGAAAACAAGTTTGGATTAGCCGATTCGAAATATTTGTTTCCCTGTATTTGAATCTATTACGATCATATGTGGGTATGGTGAGGCAATGGCTTTTAAGAAAAACTGTATAGTTGGATTTCTCGCAAGCCAAGTGAAAGCTAAGAAGAACGAGTCGGTAGTTTACCCAAGCACGTTTGCTGAACTCATCTGCAATTATTAGCTCTGATGAAGATTGGAATGGGTGTTTGGTTACGGTTTAACGTCGCACTAAAGTGTATTTCACTTATAAGACGACATATTGTCCACATAGTTCCTTGTTTAAAAACGTTATAAAAATGATTGATCGCTGTGAGGTTTCAACACCGCTAAAGTTTTCCCTTCTATAACTTGTGAACCGAAACGCGATATTGTACTTTTAGAATGTTACACAAAATTTTCCCACGTTGCTATAGGGCTACACATCTATCGAATATCTAATTAATGATTAAAATTTGAAACCGAATAGTACAGTACTGGAGATTGTGGTTTTGTATATTTCTTGCCAACAATGGATCATAGCTCGAATCAATTATTTATTCCGGCAATATATAAAACTTATGCGCGAATAAACTGCGGAGTAAATCTGCAACAGATGGAGAGAATATGTGGTTGATATGGATACAAACATCTGTCCTCAACAGTCTTCTTTTCGAAGGTTGGGACGCAATGTCATACCTGAATCTGTTATAAAGAAATGAGCAGTCCGCCAATGTATAAGAGCATTACGGAAGGCTTTGAGTGATTAGAAAAATCTGCCTTTGTCACCAAATTTGGCATCTTTATTTTTTCTTTGGACAATTTTCGCCCAAACATGGTACAAATAAACTGGAGGGTAAAATGACACACGGGCTACTATTCAGGTACTCCACGTGTTAAGGGCATCAGGTCGCAAATCGTTTTCGTAGATTCCCGGACTACATTTCTTTAATACAGACTGTCGACTTGAGCAATTGTGACCGCTTCTAAAATTTGTTTGATCGTTCATTTAACCCTGTATTAAGGACATGTAACTTACCTGACGATGTGCTAGCCCTATGGGTGCATTAAAGTAACAGGAAGCTCCCTCTCCACCCTACGCTTACTAAGCTTACTCCTCTTTCAACTTATTTGTTTTACTCTATATTGGTGACAGTTCACATACACCTGAAAAGTATGTAGTGAAGGTTCGATAACACAGTGGTGGGCGTTTAGAAACGCCACATAATAGTAACATGGTCATTATTTTGGTAGGCGCTCAATTAAAGTTTGGTACATGACCTACCTTCAATTTACCGGAACGGAATAGTCTGTTTAAAACTGACACAGAACGAGGTCCGAACATACAGGGCTGGAACTCAACCGAACGCTTCAATGGTAAAAGCTTAAAACCGAAAACTACTATAAACTCAACACAGTTTTTTTCTCCTAAAATGTCTCGCAAACAACGATTCAATTCCATTGAATGTTTTTGTTATTAGGCGCCAACTTATCTCTTATTTAAGCCGAGATCTATTGTAACAAGTAATCCTGCACAGCGAAGGAAAGCGTCTGGGAGCAAGACGTGTTCCGTGGATTTATTAAACACTGACCAGGTATTCTTTATTCTCTTAAGCATCATTCACTCAGGCAGCTATGCGCTTCACACGTCGGTGGATAAGCTGTACAAGTTTTTTTTATATCAAGGAAATAAATATTTGCTAATACAGTGTATGAAACGGAAAGTATCACAGCCATACTACTAGATCAAGTTAGTGTTGAATTTTAGTATGTTGTATTTTAATTAATGGTCTATAAAACGCCCTTAAAAATAATTTTTACTCACGTACATGGTAAATTACTTGTAATTAATATCTTGATATCCTAAACTCTCGATATTTTGTCCTTGAAAGAGATAGACTTTTAATAATTTAATAATGTTGTTCAGCCTAGTTCTGAAATAAAAACTGATTGTTTGTTTGACTTGGGTTTAACGTCATACTCAATGGCATTTCACTTATATGACGACGGCTTGTCCACTTCACACGGCTCCTTGTCTCATAACGGTGGAACACCGGAAGAAAACCTCGTAAAAACCACACCGGGATTGCCAGAACCACATCTTGTGACTCACTCATATACCTGAGGGTCGGCAGACGGACTCGAAGAAGGATTAGTAAACGAACTCTGTACCACTAAGCCACGGCTCACTAATCTGTACTAAATATCATTATAATCCTAAGCTCTGAATATGTTTTCCTCCAAAGAGAGTTTACTGCAACTGATAATGTTGTGCAGTATATACGTATGTGACTGATGATCAAAATCAAAAGGAAAAAACCAGAAAGACAATCCGACAAAAAACAGAGCAAAGTGAGAAAAACAAATCATTTCATTTAGGATGATTGATCTGTCGTACATTAATCACATTGGGGGAACGGGTCGTTGATGAAAGGTATAAACACAGGCAGCAGATACCAAATCTGTATAGACTGAAATTAGTGTCGCACTTTGTGAAATCACTTCCTATGGTTCCGGTACATTTCACTTCCTATGGTTCCGGTACGCTTCATCTTTATAAAGTAGGAGAGAACCGGAAAGTAAAGTGAAACACACAATTTTAATGATTTCTTTACTCCTTTTTGGGCAGATCTACTTAACAAATTATACATCAATGAATATAACACTAACTCATGAGCTACCTTTGAGGAAGTTTCCGGCATATGGACCGAAAGCTCGGATAGTAAATGTTTAACTGGAATAGCTCGTGTTTAAATTCATTGAATGCCCGCGACCGTGGCATAGTAGTAGCGTGTTCGCTAAGTAATCCCACTTCGACTTACCGTTCACGGAATCGAGTCCATCTGTCGACTCTCAGGTATATGATTGAGTGGCATGATGTGGCTCCGGCAATCGTGGAGTTCATTTGTAGGAGTTCATCCGGGTTTTCCGCCGTAATAAAGCAAGGAACAGTGTAAAGTGGACAATCCGTCGTGATGCAAGTGAAATAGCTTTTAGTACGACATTACACACCTATTAAACAAACAAAATAATACATGTAATATAATCTACGTATTATTCATCAATGATAAATCATGTATATTAGAAAAAAAGCTGCACAGCATGAAATACTACAAACTTAGGAGTGAGTTAAATTTATCGAAAATATATCAGACATTCAAGGTATAAACATAAGCAACGATCGTTTAGAAAAAACGCTATGTCCGGTGCAGTTTTTCGAGCGATTTTATACACCATGGAACTTGTTCAGATTACTCGTAAATGCAACAGGACGTTCGATTCAATAGCGGTTATAAGGTGAAAGTTTCAGATTACGGAAAGGAAATTGGACTAAGCTGTAGTAATCAGGCATCATGGATGATTGTTGAAAGTGAAAGAAAAATACGCAATGACTACTTTCCGTTGTTCACAATGAAACATTTTCGATGAACGCGAGGTAATTATAGTTATTATATTTATCCACCACTCTTTAATTAATATTAGATAATAAAATGTAGGTGTTACGTGAAACATGTACGTGCACGATTCCTTATAGTCAGATTATTGGAGAAACCTTAAGTTTGAAGCATTGAATTACCAAATGACTATGAAACAATAGAGAACAAAGTACAGCTAATGGTTATTATTTGGCTGTATTAAAGTAGGCTAATACAGACATGCTCCATCATAGTATACAGGAAACAATACGTAAGCTGAAATTTGAAACATGTTGAACAAATTATGCAGGCTTAAATTTGAAACATTGAATTACCAACTACATCAAATGATAATTCTTTGGTTGTATTAATGTAATAAAAACATTGTCATTCTAGTATATACAAAACCACGCGTGAGCGGTAATTTGCAAAATGTTGAATAAACTATATTGGGAGGATTTCGATGAAAAAATTATAAAAAGCTGAACAAAAGTTACTAACACACCTGCATTCGTGATTGTGTAAAGGAAAAGGAGTGTTTTCGTCTTGATACAAAATAGTTTATTGTTAGCCAATGGTATAGGTGAACATTTCGGTCATATAAGTACATATGTATCTCAAATTTTGATCACGGACTTATTGAATGATATAATTCAAAGGGTTGTCATTGACATAGATTGCAATTTCGGTTACATAAGCAACATATTGATGTTCGTTTTTGACCACGGGCTAAACCAATTGCTGTCCAGACTTCAGGAAAAGAAACTGGATGTCTGCAATGAAAGAGTTGTAAAAGTACTCAGACAGATGTACAGACAGGTCACCCAAATCTGTTTAATTTCTAGAAAATTGATTTCCTACCTGATAGAATTGTTGTAGGCTGTTTTAGTGTTCTCAAAATGATAATCTTTTTTTCCTCGTTGGGTGTTTGGCCATGCTGGTAGAGCGATCGGTACCTTTACGCTTACTTTCGTCTCCATTTTATCGTTTCAGATTTCCTGAAATAGAAAGGAAGCCTTACCGCTTTGTAGAGTATTGTTTCAGTAGTAACGTAATCACATCCATGTAAACTGGAATTGAAAAGACCCTGAGGTATGAACGAGACTGATTGCTTTTATCTGATGTAAACGGTGAAAAATTACTTTTTCTTTATCTCAAACCTTACATTTCTGTGATAACTTGCCAAACAAATGAAAAGTAAATTCTGCGAAAAACATTTGGCTAGTTTTCGGACTCATTTCTGTTTGTAATTTTTTTTTTTTTTAGTGAATGTAGGTTTTGTCCATGTACCAAAGTTCGGCAAAAAGAATTGGTAGATTTTTATTTCACTATTTACCTCTTTAATATATGACATGCAAATTGATTGCGCAAATGGAGAACTTGATATTTACCAATTAAAATGCACTCGGGCTTTCCATTTATCAATGACGTCATTCTTCTTCGGTGAATTGCATCTAGTCTATGTCAAATATATACCAGGCGACCTTTTATATCAGGAAACGTGTCTTGTCGTTTCGTATTAATTTAAATGGCTAAATATAGTTCTGACTGTGGCCAGCGGTCGTTATGTAGTGGTTTATAGGATTCTGGTTGGATGAAAACTTCTCCCTTGTGGTCTATAATATATGTCAAGGACATGCTATCTCGTTTGGTCATCTATATTGTCTGAAGCCTACAGCACAAAGAAAAAGGGAAATTGAAGAAGGCCAGTTGAAACATTAATCAGCCACTACGTCACAAGACGTCCAGTAAATTAAAAACATAAATCACAATTATATGGTTATTTTTCTTCAATGAGAAAATCGGGAGACTTTTAATTACTTAGACCTTTTTTAAAATATTTTATTAACGGGCAATACTTTAAATACCTTATGTGGTATTATGCGATATCTCAAATGGTATATAAACCAGGATGTGGTTAACTGTTTCATGTCCGTCCACGGATCACCTTTCGATGTTTTGCTCTCGGGTTAAAGTTGGCCCTACCCCGGCGGGTTTGAGATATATGACGGAGTCACACTTGGTGACTGTCAGTCCTTTTATTCTCACTTAATTTGCACTTTTGGTTATTTCAGGATAGCCGAGTCTGTCTGACACTTCTACTGACAATTTTTCTTATCACTCCTTTGGAACGGTGTCCATCTTTGGTTAATTTGGTTAATATATCCCCCTCATTATTCGTCTCAATCCGAACAAAGGCCTTAATCTGATATCATCAATTGTTAATTTTACCTTTAACAGGGTAACCAGAGGATGCATGTCGTGATATAACCTACCTTAGATTTCCATTCCTGGGTTTTTATTGATTGTAGAAACAAACATTTAATATTTCATTTATCAAATTATTCTAAAGGCACTGCATTGGTAATTTATTACAAATTTTGTGTCAGACTTTAATCCCATGTCACAATTTCGCTGGTTTTATAAAAAAAATAATAAAAATGTGTTTGTTGGCAGTGAACAATGCGATCACATGTTTTCAATGCGAATTTGTCGTCTTTACTTTGATTTTGTCTTTAAATGTTGTCATTTTTTCTATTATCCAATCAGTAGAGTATGTAGTTCCTAAAAACTGCGGGTTGATAACAACTGGCAGCAGTGTGCTTTCGAAACTTATTCCACTCTAGAGATGGATATTTTAAGATTTTAATACTTTGTCTGGATTGGCTGTTCTAGCCTGAAGTATCGATGGCCTTAAATGAAAGAGAAATAAAAATGAATTGAACAGGACAGATACACTTGTTTACACCCCCAAATATATTTAGAATTATATACTTTCATTTCAGTTGTAAAACTCATATAACCAAATGTCTTTACAACTATTTTACATAATATCGTAAAATTATTAAAAAATTAGAACCCAAACGAAACTCAGGCTATCCATTGAACAACTGTTGAAAAGTTGTCAACATTTACCGCGGAAAGGAATAATGCAACGTTACTCTGAATAACATAACGGTTTGTAAATTACATATAAATTTGGCAGTCGTACAAATGTGCCAGTTAAACATTCAAAACCAAGGTTGGTTCTTGAGATATAAAACGGAATATAACAAACGCATTTACCGATGATCGTGCACTGTGCAATTTTGATATGAGCCTTGCAATAGTTTGATTGATCGGTTGGTGTTT
>JARFOD010074050.1:0-21253 GCA_031763545.1 Mopalia muscosa
TTACCTCAGCAGACAATTGCCCGTCTCACGGACGGGTGGACGGGAGGTTAGCCATCTCATTACCTCAGCAGAGAATTGCCCGTCTCACGGATGGGTGGACGGGAGGTTAGCCATCTCATTACCTCAGCAGAGAATTGCCCGTCTCACGGACGGGTGGACGGGAGGTTAGCCATCTCATTACCTCAGCAGAGAATTGCCTGTCTCACGGACAGGTGACCCCGTGAGGGAGCGGGTGGGTCATGGCCCTGCAGAATACTCCCTTGGCTTCCTCAGTCGATCGTAAGGGGCGAGAAAAGAAGTTGCTTTCTGTTGCCCTGGTGTTCGCAGAGCTAAAGGGTTGTTTGTGATGTTCTGTATTTGTGTCCGTCGTCATATAAGTGAAATACCCTTGAATACGATGTTAAACACCAATCAAACAAACAAACACTTTATTTAAGTTAGCCAAAGTGAAAAAAAAACATGAGTTTAACACTTAACAAACTTTCTCACACGTACCAGCCAGGCACCTAGTTCTTCTTGTAGGAGTTGATTAAAATGCAGAATTAAAAACCACACGAAATGATCATTGTATTGTTTATGTTTTTGAAGGGAGAAGACAGTAGTTTTATGCCGATGATAGAAGACTCATTAGATGAAATAAGTAAAGGTAATCTATTTATTTAATTCCTTAACACAGAATTAACAAAAGGATTGTTAATGTTTTGCTTGTAATCATGGACTAACAGAAACTGCCAAATTTTGATGTTTGAAGGATCATAAATTTTACTCAAATAGTATTTGGATATCACAAACAGGTACTCAGTTACAACAAAAAAAAATCAGTACCATTTTAGCACTACATGTGGTAAGAGGTTATAGATGTTTTTAAGCTATTAACTATCAAATTTGTACACGTACATTCAGTAAACAATCACAGTATATCTGGCCTTTGTTTTCACAGTATAATACCTATATGCAGTATACACATGTCTAGGATTAAATATATTTAACTTGCTGTTTATTTTGTTTTGCAGATGGAGATGGTTCGCTGAAAGATGGGAGTTTTCTGATAGATGAACACGAGTCCCTCCTTCTTATGACAGAGGATTCTTTGTCTAGTATGGATATTGACTTGTCTACTTTTGATAAGGTAATACTTCTATTTGTTGGAGGTTACTGGTGAAGTAAATAAAGTCACATTTAGGGAGTGCACCAGGGCATGAAATATCCCTCTATAAACATACGCCTCTGGAAAGAGCAAGATTAAACTGGAATCTGATTGAGTCAGGAGTTTTTACTTCCAGGGAGAGTTATTGTGGCTTTCCTTTTAACTTGGATGCTGCTTACTAATATGACTTTCATTGCGTAATTTGATTGCTCATGCATATGTGTTTCGGGAATATAATTACTTGGAATTCCTTTATCATCAGCTTGTGTTTTATTGTCTTATTTCAGCAGGAATCACAGCATTATTCTGGCTCGCATACCTCCTTCCACTCTTCAGGTTTTAAAGGTGTCAAGGAGGCTCATATTGGGCCAGGCAAGGGAAAGCCAGGGGCTGCGGCTGCCAGGAAACGTATGGGAGCAGGAAGACCCAAGGTAGGCTGGGGTTTAAGTTAAATGAACCGCTGACCCATTAAACACTTTAGACAGGTGCCATGAAATTAAGAAATAGGTTGATGGGACACAACAACTCAACGAATACTTCATTATGCTATCCTAAAGTGATAATATGTAAATTCGATGTTTCTCACATGAAATTGTTAGTTGCAGATGCAAATTATTTGGGGTTTAGAGAAAATGCAATATTTGCTCTTTTCTGTTATAAAATATCATCAATTATAATTTATATGTAAAGTAGTGATGTCTAATTCCTTGATTTTAGATTAAGCAATTTAACTTTACACCAATACATTTAGTGTTTGATTTTTACTGATGTCTGATTTTCGTTATCCAGGGCCGTCACCTTGCTCCAGAGAAACGTCGCCAAAGACCATCTTTTGTTGATAAACGACGGGGACCCAAATCTAAGGTCAAGACCGGGCAGGTAGCCTGTCTCCTTCCCTATACAATTTTTCATCATTTTAATATAATAACTGATAACATAATTTTTTTTTGTGACAGTTTTTGCATCATTTGAAGTAATTTTTCTCATTTAAATGATTAAAGAGCATTAAATTTATTTTTGTGTCTAATAAAATTAGAGGGTATATTTATCCAGAATTTATAAAAGAAAAGATTGAACAATACGAAATAGATACAATGTTTCAGTGTTTTTATCTACTGTTTGTTTTTGTTCTGATGCCTTTATTCATGTGTCTTTATGTTTTGTTAATTGTGTTACTGAGCATGGTTTGCCTGTAATTTGTAGATGAGAGAAAGCAGTTCTTACAGTGAATCAAAGGATGACAAAGGGGATGACCATCCTTCCACAATTGTCATTGCCAGCTCAAAAGATGAATTTTCTCTTAATCAGGTCAGTTGATTGCTATTTTAATATTTTAACTATGTGACTGAACTGTATTTATTAATAATTTGTTGTAAAAAAAATATGACATAATTGGCTCTGTTCATTTTTTGGTGTTATTTTTGCCTTTAATTTTTTTCTCAGGATATGTGTAAAAGCTGTGGAAGTTATGGTAATGGAGATGAAGGCAGGCTTATATCATGTACACAGTGTGGTCAATGTTATCACCCATATTGTGTCAGCATAAAGGTACCACATTGTTGTTTATTTACCCTTACAAACAAACTGAACCTGGTAATAATTTCTTTTGTTTTGTCCCCTACTGGCTGAACTCTACCCGCATTACATTTTCAGCCATTTTTTGTAATTATTCAGTTTGAGTTTCTGTTCTGTGGTAAGGTTGTCTGACTACTGATTCTCCTTCAGGTATATACGGGAGTTGCTGTGTGGGTTCCAGCCAGGCCAAAAGTATTTTTATGAGGTTTTCCTTCCAGTTTTTCATCCGCGGCTGTTGCTTAGTGATAGCGTGTGTGCTTATTAAACTGAACCTGCTTCGATGTACCATTCACCGGATCAACCATTCAACTGTCAACCACCAGTTATATGAGCGAGTCACATGTTGTGGCCCTGGCAATCTCGGGGTGGTTTTTACGAGCTTTCTTATTGATTTTCCACCGTAAAAAGGCTAGGTGCAGTGTGGACAATCCGTCGTTATATAAGTGAAATACCCTTGAGTACCCCAATCAAACAAACCTCAGTTTTTCACATTTACATTGCACATATTGTCACATCTACCAGTTTTTTATTTATTATTTTTATTTATCAGCATGTTTCCAAGTCTTAATGTTATTAATATGACTATTTTTTATATTAATGTGGCGGTTTGGATATATATATTGTTTAAATGGCAATGTTTTTTCTAATCCCATAGGTGACAAAGGTAATGTTACAGAAGGGTTGGAGATGTCTAGACTGTACAGTATGTGAGGGGTGTGGCAAACCTCACGATGAAGGGAGACTACTCCTATGTGATGATTGTGATATTAGTTATCACACATACTGCCTCAATCCACCTCTTGACCATGTACCTAAAGGAACCTGGAAATGTAAATGGTAGGTGAACCTAAGCACAAAAACACACATATTCTCTTGTTTATTTACTTTAATTGGACACAAGCCGTTGTTTTCCAAACCTCTATTTTAATGGACAAATGATTAAGACAGATGAAAATTTAACTGCTTTGAATTGACATGTTGGACGTAATTGCTGCGGGTATATGACATAAATTTTTTCTCCTTTTTTAAAAAAAAAGATCAAAAGTTGAATCTGATAAGACGCTTTTTAAAAATTTTATTTAGCTAATTTTTATTTAACCTTTTCTCCAGTTCTGTTTGCGTAAGATTTGTAAATGTTAATTTAAACTAAAAAAACTAGAACTGAATAAGGGTAAAAGTAGTCTGCAGGAGTAGATTTGCATTATGCCTGTCAAGACACATTTGTGGTTAAAGGCTGCTTGCTACAAGGCGGACAATGATTGGACGGCCTCTCTCTGCATCAGTTTACAGACTTTTAATAAGCAGTGTTTAGATTGCAGGGCGATTAAGACAGTTAATATCCAGAAAAGACAAGTTAAGTGTATATAAGCAGGGTCAAAATAATTTAAACTAATAGCTGGGCATTCGTCCTACAGCTTTAGAAAGGTACTGGACAATTTAAATTTTCGTATTGATAAATTGTCAAGTGGCTCCTTTTCTTTGATTTCATTTTAACTTTTTGTTTAGTGGGACTAAAATCAATCTTAATCAGACCAGATCATTAACAAACCATTACCATATTCCCATACTCCTTCATACATGTATCTGTCAAATTGGTTCAACATAAATGGTAAAACAGTGTGTAAAAAGTTTATATCTTTTAGGTCTAAGGTAATGTGTCTCCGGAGGCAAGATTCCGGTATGATCAAGTGTTTGTTTGAACCATATAGCTTCATAACCTACATGATGTATTCGGTTTTTCACAAAAAGCTTTAAATCCTTTAGATGAGTTAGGCCATTCTACAGATAGCTCATGTTATTGGGTAAACTTGTCTCCTTGTAATTAATAGTTTTTAAAAAACTTAAGTAGGCAACAGTGTGTTTGTTCACAGTGAGTCAACTCATGTTTACATTCATGGACATTCTATACAGAAGATATGTTGTTTCAGGTGTGTACGTTGTTTAAACTGTGGTTGCACAACACCTGGATTTGGAAGTCAGTGGCAGAATAACTACACTCAGTGTGCACCTTGTCATAGTAAAACTGCGTGCCCTGTCTGTCGACGGGCTTACAAAGAGGAGGAAGTTATCATACAATGCGTGCAGTGTGACAGGTTGGTCATCAGCTCATATATCTTTTTATTTCCTCTCGCCCCGTGAGGGAGCGGGTGGGCTATAGCCCTGCAGAATACTCCCTCGGCTTCTCCGGTCGATCGTAAGAGGCGAGAGAAGAGGTTGCTTTCTGTTGCCCTGGTGTTCGCAGTGCTAAAGGGTAACGAGAAGCAGATTTGTTGGTGATGTTTAAACAACAATCAAACAAACAAACAATTTTATTTCCTCTCAGATTTATTTAAAGTATATTGTATCTATCGCAAATTCTTGCAATTATGGACTTGGGGTGTGTTTTGATATCTTCTTTGTTTTTTTTTACAGCTGTTTTATAAGCTTCAGATTATGTCTGAAACAATTCCAACATGGATTAATACCAAATAAAGTTTTTGAAAAATGTTTGATATAGGTAGTAAATGTAAAAATATATATATGTATCAAGGGAGAATTGAGAATTTTGCAATTTGTTTTTGTATCCTATACCATGGTGTATTTTTGGAGATGAATTTGATTAATTACAGGTGGTTACATGGTTATTGTGATGGTCTTAAATGTGAAGATGATGCAGAGAGAGCAGCTGATTATGGTTATCACTGTCTGTACTGTCGACCTAAAACTGGACAAGCAGGACCCCGTATGTAACATTCTAAATATATAAGACATTGATTCTTAACTATTGATTATTTTGTCCTCCAAAAATGTCTTAAGTCATGGCCAGAAAGTCATTGTGCAAAGGGACGCAGACATGCACTGTTTATTGAGTTTTGTGATTTTTAAGGGGTTTCCTCCCAATTCTCATTCATATTTAAGCAAAGAACAGTGTGAAAAGAACAATCAGTTTTTATATAAGTGAAGTACCGTTGAGTATGACTTTAAACTGCGATCTTCAAACAAACATATCATTCCTTAGTCTGGCATACACATAGAAAAAATTGTCTCGCATTTGTATCCATGTGCTGTTTACTTAAATGAGGTTAAGTGACTAAATGCCAGGCAAACGAAATTTTTCTCTCATCTGTAGATTAAAAAAAAAAATCCCAACTTAAAACATTTACAGCTTGTAGTGTTTGACACATCATGAGTTTTGATCAGTAACAGTCATTAAAATGGTATCTTTGATGTTTATATGCAGTACCACCCCCTCCCCCTCCTCCACCTTTACCACCACCACCACCAGAAGAAAAAATTGAGAGACCACAGACTCCTCCAGTACTGCCGCCGTTACCACCACCACCTCCACCACCGAGACAACCAGGTACTGTTCTGATCTTATGATTAAGGTTTAAAAAAAACAGTGGACTGTGACTGCTTTGACAAGAATTTTGTGAATGTGATCACTTGAATCTAAATTTACAGATCAGTCACAACTTTGAATATCAAGTCCAATATGATCATATAAATCGCCCAAGTATCTTGAGACTTAAAAAGGTAGCTTGGATGTATCTAAATAAAAGCTGTTTGGTCTGTTCACATGGGAGAAAAAGTCAAATCAGATTTTTCACATTGTATAACTTATCAAATTTAAAAAATTTACAAAAGGAAACCAATTTTTGATGATATATTTGACAGTGTTTTTTTAAAATGGTTGAATATGGTGTGAAATGAAAGATGACATGTAGATGTATTTTTGGTGTTTAGAATCTCCTCAGCATTATCTGATGGATGGTGTGTATGTGTCAGCATCTGGCCGTGAGCAAATACAAAGTCAGATGGTGGTGAAAAAGAGAAAGAATCGTACAAAGAAAGTGGAACCAACAACTAAACATCCACACATGGCCAGACTACTGTCTCTTAGTGATAGGTCACTGGATGGGGATGATCAGGATGAAAAAGGTCAGTATCTCTACATTTGTAAAATTGCTTTAATATTCATTTATAGTTTTAACACACTTTCCTGTGATTATTTTTGTTAAAATATGTATACATGTTTCTACTGCTGTGTGGAAAAATATCAAATAAACAGCAACATCCTTGTTTATTGTTGCCATTTTGTGTACAATCTTTGTTTTATTTCCTGCAGCTGTAACAGTGATGGAAACAGGAGAGGAAAGTATCTCTGTAAAACCTTTGACCGACCTCGGTGTGGGCTCTGAAGATAGTATGTCTAAATCTGAATGTCTAGTCCCTGACACAGACAGTATCATAGCCAGTGTCGCTGGGGATTTCCCATTGGATATGGCAACACCTAAGGTAGAGGAAATCCCAGAAGGGGTGAAGAAAAAACGCACCAGAAAACCTCTCAAAGTCGGTAAGTTGTTTTAAGGTGGTTTTAAAAATATTGTCATCTAAACAAATTTTACCTACAGAATATCAAACTTTCTCAAAACCTGTTTTTTTTTTACTGTATGTATTTCTTTTTCATATAACAATGATGAGCAACCAATAGATAATCATGGAAGAACAGTTGTATGTGGTGGACAAGCAATTCAAGTAAATAATTGTATTTTGTTTCAAATAAACAGGGGTTGGGGGATTCCTTGTTCGTCATCGTAAATCTTTCAAGCGCCAGTCATCTGAGCAAGCTGAGGAACCAATGGATGTAGACCCCGGAATAACAGCAGCTAAACTGGAAGGTATTTATTTGGTTCATAACATGTATCGGCTCACTCAGTTGTAACACTTACTGAACTGGAGAAAAAGGATAACATCTTATTCTATTGAAATTTTACTTTATGGTGTTCACAACTTAAACTTTGATATAACATATACATGTACAACGTATATTTTTGATAATGTGATTATTCAAATTTATTAGGTATCAATGTATGTACTTAAAAGTTACACACTGATCAATCAAACTTTGACTTTTTTAAGGAGAGAAGCCAATTGCAGAACCATTAATTGGCGAATTCGGAATGGACAAAAAGGTTAAGAAAAAGAGAAGAGGAAAGAAAAAATTACCTCTTGAAGAGAATTATCCGATGTATCTACAGGTTAGTTGTTTTAATAATATTTTTGATTTTTCATGAAAACAGCCGGTTTACTTACAAGCTTAAAAAAGTGTGCAGTGAATGAATACGCTATTGCTGGAAAGATTCTATTGTTTTTTGTAACACATTTAATGTAGCTTTCTGGCTGATTTAAGTGACACCTTGTGTTTGTTCTGTGGGTTTTGTAGGAAGCTTTTTTTGGCAAATCTTTATTGGACAACAGTAAAGATCCAGCGACTGATACAGGGATAGAAATAGAGCATGAGATGGCACAAAGCCCTTCCCACAACACCATGATTATGGCTGTGAAAAATGACAGTGAGATTGACTTAGACTCCGAGATTTCAGCTGGTATCAAGCCAGAGTCAAAAGCCGTTGAAAATACGATGTGCTCCGACCAACCACCAACTGGGGATCAAGCATCCGACCAAAATGAAGACGCCCACAATATTGGTGAATATTAGCTCTTAACTCTATAAAGTGTTAGCTTAATCATGTGCACTGATACATTTGTGTCTGAACTTGAAATCTAAAAACTTAAAGTTTAAGGATATCAACATTTGTGGGTTTTATACACATTCTCTGGACATCTTTTGACCAGTTCTTTCACTTGTGAGTGATCTTTTGACTGCTCTTATATTTCCTTCACCTGGGTTGATGACCCTCCATTTGTGTCTTGGACAAGTATATCAAGGACGTACAGTTTGCATCATTGTGAAACACTATCAATATCTTCTTTTTAAAACAAACAGTTCATTTATGATGCAATAACTTTGTACAATTTTGCCCAATCAGCATAAAGCACAGAATTTTAGCTAGAGTAAACATTCATTAGAAAATCCACACGCGGAATAAATAGTAAGCCCCTAAAAGGGAAATGGCAGAAAATGCATATACATAGAACCATACCATTGATTACCATAAATTACTACACACTACTCTCTTCTTTCCAAATAACTACTACCACACAACAGGTAAATTAGAAGAGCTAAAATATAATAACCAGTGCGCTGGTGGGTATTCATGCTTAAGAGAATCTAAGATAAGAAAAATCATTACAAATAACATCAACTTGTAACTTTTAACAAAGTGTACAAGATTGACCATTTGTTGCTGGCTTACAATGCTTTATAGTATGATAGGTTATCAGTCAAAAAGCTATGGTAGCTACATCCATATTGAAAAGGAGGTCTGGACGATCTATCTTTATTTCCTTATTACATTTCATATAGATACCTATTGACACATGACCTGAACTTTTTATCTTTTTTGTGTGTGTGTGTGTTAGATGATGGTGATTTGAAGGACATCTTGCCTAGTGATTTGCTCCAACACGATGATGATCTCTTTGACATACTCGAACTGGCCAAGGAATCTGGTAAGTAACTGTAGCAATGCTCTGTAACATTTGAACATGCCCTTAACATTTTCAAATTTAAAAATTAAAGTATTAATTTATCTCCATGTTTTTTGATACAGATTTAGAGGTCCAAGGAGATGGAGATCCAAGCCTAAAAACTGCAGAAAACAAAGATAATATAGACAATATTGCTCGCATGTTGAGCCCAAACCTGGATGATGTGAAAAGCCTTGATGTGGACAACATGTTGTCATCAGGTATGAATAACAACCAGGTGTGTCCTCAAGTTAGGGGCACATGGTTTTTGTCTGGGTTAAGGATTCTTCTGCTACTCCATTTCAGAGTTACCTGTGTATTTAAAGAGTTAATTAGGAGTGGTGACTTGTCTCTTATTTGACTATTGGAATAGAAGTGTGATAGTCCTCAATAAATCTTGGATGCTATAACCATAGTGTTA
This sequence comes from Mopalia muscosa, assembly GCA_031763545.1. Taxonomy (NCBI): domain Eukaryota; kingdom Metazoa; phylum Mollusca; class Polyplacophora; order Chitonida; family Mopaliidae; genus Mopalia; species Mopalia muscosa. Next base: position 9,558 of record JARFOD010074050.1, read on the forward strand.
CTATCTCATTTAAAGCCTCAGAGTAAGCCGTAATATAATAAGAATATTAATATTTATGTCAGTAAATAGCAACAAACCTCAAGTGCAGTAAATTCTAGCTTTTTTTTTTTGAGCTTTGATGCCTTTGTGTCAGTTATCCATAACCTTTAAATGTATTGGAGAAAATTAATGTAAAAGATGGCACATGTGTAGTTTTGGAAAATTAGAAACTATCGATAGTTGATACAACTATTGCATCATCAAAAACTATTATCAGTTGACTATTGTGGCAGTAACTATTGCTACAAGTTGATACTCTAATGCATTGTTACACCCCAAGTGTTTAGTAACTTGTCAACATATTATTATATTGATAATGATTTCATTTGTTCTTCAGGAGGTCTTCCACACATTGATGGTAAAACAGTAGAGGATCTATTTAAAGGTGTATTGGATACAGAATCTGCTTCAGATCAGCAGTCCCAACCCGGTAGGTGCTTAACATCCATGACTTGTTGCAACAGTTTGTTTACTACATTTTTTAGATGCTGGAAGAGGTTATTTCTTCAACGAAAGATTTCATTAGGATTTTGGCCAAATTTGTAGATCCAATATATATGCTTGATAACAATGCTAAATACTGTACTTAAACTTTGCAAACTTAATGAAAATAAGTCTTTGTTTACAGGGTGCATATTTATGCAGAATGTTTTGGTCATATTTTGGATTAAATGGTTAATTTTCTTCAAAAGAGCAGTTCATAAAGTTAGCTTTTAACATTTTTTTAAAAATATATATCCTCTATACTGATTTATGTTTATTTCAGCTGGTGATGTAAATTTCAATGTGAATATCCCGGGCCCAAGTGGATTAGGTGCCCCAGGTGTTGGATTACCTCCACGGGGTCCTGTGGGACCTCCTGGTCCACCAGTTCAACTTGGATCAATTCCAGGCATGGGGTCATTACCTGGTGTCCTTCGAAGACAGTCCCCTCTACAGGGTAATCGAACCTTAGGTGATTTGGTGACAGCTCAACCTATGCCCATGTCTCCAGCTCCTCAGTATAACCAGGACTACAATAGGTAAGGGCAAAGGTTAATGTTTTTTGGACACCCAGTTACCTAAAAAGTAATAAAATCTGAAGCAAAATGACCAATTTGGATACCATATTGTTTTGATCGAATTATATAACATTTTCTCTTGATTCTCATTACCTCCAACATATTTGAATAAGAGAGAGAACTAAGAAATCAACAATTTGCCCATCAGTAAGTTAATTAACCAAGAGGATGTTGTGAAACCCCAATAAAACAAAAACAACACAAAAAAAAAACTGTCTGCAGATACTCAGAATGTTTATCTGTATATTTTTCTTTGCAGTCATCAGTTCAGCCCTAACTTTGCTGGTCCACAGCAGTCTGTGTGGCATCCAATGTTAGCTGATATTGATGACGGTCAGGAGGGGGGAAGTCGGCGCAGTGTGCTTAAGTGGGAGAAAGATGAGCTGTTAGGAGAGTGGGCAACTGTCTCACCTGTTCTCTTTGCTAATCAAGCTCATCCAGAACTTAAAGTCGAATATCCAGGTATGTTTATATTACTGTCAGGGGTTACCTATCCTGTACAAATACATGTATAAAACCTCTTTGTTTATGCTATTCAGATTCTCTCCCTTCACAACCTTCATTTGTAAGAGTGTCTCTATGTTTTAATTCACCACAAAGAAAAATAGACTAACTTATTGTCTGTAAGTGTTTTAATAAGTCACTAAGTGGTGGTGTGATTTGTCAATTTATGACACAAAAGGAGCTGGCCACTCGTTGGCCCACCATGTACCATGTACACCATATCACTGGTAATCAAACAAAACAATAAATCTCTGATTGCCTTCTTTTCTTATTGGTAAATATGGAAGTATGTCACAGTCATTTATATTTGGAGCATTGAAGGAACAGTTGTTTTTCAACACTGCCATATAGTTAACATTTATGGGTATGAAAGTCTTTAGTTTGTATTTCATTCCCGTCATATATGTTTAATAACCTTAAATATGGCATCAAACACAAATCAACCAATCAACCGCGTTCCATTGAAATGAAACACTATCGCTAACACCAGTAATATGAATGACCAAATAATAGATGTCCTGCATTGATGGTTAACCTTTTTTTGTGTCCTTCAGATTGGCCAGAGAGAGCAAAACAGATAGCTAAGTTGTGGAGAAAATTGAGCCCTCAACAGAAGGCTCCATATCTGGTAAGTATGCTTTATCTGTATGTGTTCTGTTTCTTTAATCCAAATGACCTGCTGTTCATTTATTACTGACTTAATACTGTTCTATTGGTGTTGATGTTTTGGAGATTCAGTTCTACATACACAGTTAAATTGTTAAATATTTTCTTTGTTAACTGACTTGTTTTGTTTATTTTACTAACAGGCCAAAGCCAGAAAGAATCGAACAAGTAACCGAATTAACAAGGCGCAGAAGGTAAATCTGCTGGTTAAAATGAATACAAAAATCTTTGGTTAATATTTGGATATGAATATTATGTATCAATAATACCTTTCCATATGAGAGTTTGGAGTTACGGCCAATAGAGTAGTGTCCTTTTGCTTTATGATCCCAAAAATTGACAGTCAATTTAAAAAAAAAATAAAGGTAAAATAATCGTGACAAATTTTTTCTGAAGTTTTAACTATTATTTGCAAAGGTAAATGTAAACAAAAACAGTGTTTCTGTTAACCAACAATGTGTATTGTTTAACTACAGTCAGCCTTATAATAAGACAATTCAATAGCAAAACCAATTCTGTCATCCTGCTGTCCACCATATTCCTTTTATCATTTTACTGTTTCCATCTCAACTTTTTTCTCATTGGGCTTGTATTTGCAAACACATCCTGTTGTTGCCATGCCTTTATCAACTAACAAGAACATGTTTTTGGGGAGGCTAAGCCTTTATGTTGATTATTTTTAGAAATGAAATGATTCTCTCCCGACATAAGACAGCTTAAACCTGAAGCCTCCTTCACAAAATGCCGTAAATAAAATACGATATTTTTACGCTATAGTTTAACGTGACATAATTTTATCGTACGATAGTTATTTGCCGTACGTCTTTTTGTGAAAGTGGACCCAGGGCTCATCAAGAGTTAACCAAGTGAAGTTCATCATGTTACAAAAGAATTGACAATGGTTGAAAGCATTACAGCTTTGAACTACTGGCCCCAGGGTGCAATTGTCCAAAGTGCTATCAAAGTATACTCACTAATGTTAGATGACATCACTCTATATTGAACCTCTATCAGACCATCACTATTCCCAGATTACTAATGTACTGGGCTATTAGAGACTAATAGGGTCTTAGAGCAACTGTTGCCAGACTAAGCGACAGGTTAAACTATCATCATGAACATTTGTCACTTTCCTACCACACTGGTTCAAATGTGTCATTACAAGCAGGGGCATGAAATTCTAACAAAAAATTGATGTAATTTTTTTTAATTAAAGGAGCATAAATTTTATGAAATTTTTTTTTTTTTTTTTTTTTTACAAAGGTTACCCTATTCGAAGCTAATTTCTGTGCATTAAAAAAAAAAAAAAACCTGGAATTTTTTCAACTTCATTTTAACCATACCCTTTTAAGAGCATTTTCTTACCATTATGTGTAATAGTGTGATAAGGCAATGCATAGAATTTTAATTTCTATAAGTACATTAATGGCCTTTCGGTGTATTCAAAACATAAATTATGTATACAAAATACTCCAGAATACACCAGGTAGACAGGTCTGTCACAGGCTCAAAATGAAGAAAATATTCACAATGACTAACTGTATCTCTTAATCTAAGTAAGGTGACTACTCTAAAGAAGGCCGTAAAATTCATATTGACTCAATATTTTGGTTTATTATCAAACCATCATCAGGAGTATTCCTGATAATAAACCGAAAAGTAGTCACCTTACTCTATTATGTTAAGCTTGTCAGTGGAAATTCTAATATAAATCTTAATCTCTTAGCCAATTTAACTTTCCTACCATCAAATCTCAACAATTATTAAATATCAGAGGAGAGTGACCATTTGCTATGACATGATCACCTGAACTGTACCTGTATGTTTAAGCTATTAGTCTCTCCGCCATTCGTCCTACAGGTAGCGCCAAGACATTCTATTAAACATAGAGTAGAGTTAACTAAATATCCCTGACATGCGGCAAGGTTAACCCCTCAAATGTCTCCCCTCTTTTACCTGTCCACATCAAAGGCCGTGAAATAAGGATAAGATCTATCCAACTCGTGTTATGTATTTGTATTTTATTAAATTGTTCCAGTCCATTAATAAGACACAACTGACAGGTCCTTCTCATGTCAGTCAATCTTGCATGACACTTTAACAAAGATATTTCAAGCTAGCCTGTTTTTTTTAGTCTTCACGGTTCTTTGACATCAAAAAAATATTTTTTTTATATAATCATAAAAACATGTACACTGTTACTGATATATTTCAATAGTAAAATTCTATCAGCCACATTTATAAATTCAATTTATTTCCTTAAATTGCTACGACATTAATAATTTTATTTTACCAATTAGAAAGTTTACAATTAAATGGTCTGCCTTTTACATATTATATTTTCCTCTTATTACAAACTTATAAAAACAGCTGACAAAAAGCAACCAGGAGAAGCCTCTACTAGATGAAAATTTATATTAACAATTTTATTTTGCCAATAGTTGCCTGGGCCATAGATTTACAAACAAAATGTAAAAGAATGGAAATAATAATAAATAATTATATAATAGTTTAATTATAATAAATTTACTGTAAATACTGTTTTACTAGTCTGTGGTTGGGTTTCAACATGTTGACTGTTGTGATATTTACCTATCTATCCCACACGTGTAAGGTTTTTATGAGCATAAATATTTCTGAAATTTATCAGGAACCCAGAATTCAATATCTTAAGTTGGTTGATTGGTAAGGTCATATTTGAAAATACATGTATGTGATGGTAGTGATGAAAACCACTGTGGACATTTATGGCAAACAAAAAAACTATGATAAAATCACAGGACTATCCATCTTTGATGAGAAAGACTACATGTAAATTGCCAATAAACTATCGATAGCTGACTATTGCACCAGCAACTCCTGTTGTAATTCAATGTATTGTAACAACCCTACTTGGTGCAATAGTGCAGAACGTGGAAAATGTACATAGTAGCATTGAAAGATTTATGGATGTTGAAAACTACACTCCACTGCTTAAATTACTGTATTATATTAATTGATTGTGTGGGTGAGAGTTTTATTAAGAGACTTATAGGACAGTGGTGAATTACAACAATATTTGACACTATCACAACCATAAAATGAATAACATTTTGAGTGTTGGTTTGTTTGTTTGATTGATGTTTAACATCATACTTGAGAGAATTTCACTGATATGATGACAGATTGTCACACCGTCCTTTGCATAATTACAGTGGAAAACAGAGAAGAAACCTTGCAAAAACAACTTCCCGCAGTGAAGTGTTTTTATAATTTCGGAAAGTTAATCTGCCTCCAGTGATAAGTAACAGCAGCATTGCTACATGTATACCCTTGATGAGAGGACCTTAGAGCCAAACTAACACAATTGTACAATGGGAAGTGTTTTGTTAGTTTTATTGGTGTTTAAAGTCGTACTAACGCGTATTTCACTTCTATGACAACAGATTTCCTGAGAACCAAGAAAACCGAGAGGAAACTCATAAAAAGCCACCCCTGCGGTTGCTGGAGCCACATCTTGTGACTGACTCATATACCTGATGGTCTACAGCTGGACAGGATCCTGTGAACAGTACATCGAAATAGGCTCAGAAAGCACACTGGCTAACCCAAAGCCGCAGGCCTGCAAAATTGTGTTTTTATCTATATGATCGCAGTCTGTAGAATACTGGCTCTGTCGCCAAGTGTCAGGGTTCGTTCCCCTGGGTGGAAGTGCAAAAGTATATCCTATATGCACTTGATATATAAAAGATATAGCACTTGTAATAATGGTGTTTAATGTATTATGCTCAGACTCCAGACAATCACAAGTATTTTATCCACACATCAATGATTTCGATCCAAGCTTAAGGCAACACTAACCTGGTAACACTCTATTAGTAACACAGGAAATATAAAATGTATGTCACCTTCCAACCACCCTTGGGGCACATCATTTTTATTCAGTCGACATTTATATGATTCATATATACTCTTTTTAATGCATTATTTCCTGGGCTCAACAGAAATATGCTAAGTGAATGTTATTTTTTTTTAAATATTTTTTTCAAATAATATGCACAAAAAAATGGAATTCGTCCCACTTGCTTCAACTGAGATTTAATAAACTGAAATAAAGAAACTTAACATGTGTATCTTGTCGTGTCTCGGAGTTGTGACTTTAGTCTACTATTATTATGTGGGAATCATTAAGTCAAGTATTATTGTGTAGGAAAATGAATGCTCCTTCAGTGTCACCAATAGACAGCAAAAGTACAATCAGAGTACTGACCTTAAATAAATTACTTTTTTGTGTCTTTTACAAAGTGAATATTAACAATATTTTCATTATTTTGGGAATTTTGAACATTTTGTACAGAAAGTTTTGCTGGTTGAAACCTGTCTGGGAATCAAACCTATGCCCCTCTATAGGTTCGACACAAAATCATTAAAAGAACATGTAAATGCTGGCCACCCAAACCACTTTGCCACCAGGCCTTCTACAAGATTCTGTCCAAACTAAAAATGAGTCATCCCAAAATAATATAACATATTGCACGTTTTTTTTCAATTTTTTATGAGGTTGGTGTTTAATGTGATGTTTTTATTCCTGTTTTTTTTTCTACTTACGTTTATAGGACGGTTTTGCACCGTCAAGAATTAATGGAAAACAGACAAGGCGACCACTCAAGCAGATCTAAAAACAGACATAAGATACTTTCCTTGTTTCTAAAGGTAAAAAGATACACTACATCGAATATGGCTCAGCAAAATCTGACATCAAGCGGCTGAAATTTCCCAATGAATGATCAACTTATCTACCATATACCAAAGCGAGTGGGGAATTGGAAGGGTTCCAACTGACTTGGTTTGTCAATAAACACTAAGGCTAATTAATCAAAGTTTACCCAGCTACAAGGCACTAAGTGTGTAATTGTGGCCCAATGTCCTCCCCCATGATGTAAATAATAGAGAATATTACTCCATTACTGGATGTACGCCTAATAACCGTAAAGGAAAACTGTGTTTGTTTGGGGAAATAAGGAATAGCCACTAATTACAATGCTTTTATGGGCATATTTCCAAAGGCGATTTCTCATTGGGGAATTAGAACTTAATGACACATTTACCAAGTATACTGTAATAATGTATCAGATGGTGTATTCTGATTATATTCCATGGTGTGTTGTTACATTGTTTATGATTTTGGTTTAACGCCGTAATTAAGAGTCTTTCACTTATATAATAGATTGTCTATTTTACACTATTCCTTGCCTACATGTACAGTGGAAAACCACAAGGAAACCTTTCAAACCAAAATAATAAAATGAATTAATTGAATTGTAATTAATAATAGACAGGAATAAAATCAATGCGACTAGTTCTATCCCATTACAAAAAACAATATAATGTTAATTCAAATCAATCGATCTTAAGGATTTGAATTAAGAGAATGTGGATAAGTTCAATATTTTGTGCCATCAAAGAGAACAGAGGAAATAATCCTTAGGATTATATTTAAACAAGGACAGCAAATCAAGCATAACTGGAAGATAACTGTTCCATTCCAGGGAAAAACAAACCTACGTAATGTTAAGTATTAGTTCTGGGTAAACCGTAAATACGAAAGTATACAATGTCTAAGGCTTCATCCCTTAAATAACATTAATTGCTATACTCTGACAAATCAATTGAATAATAATAAAACCAGATGGTATGTTGCAACAATGGCCTTGGGCAATAGAAAAATTGATCAAAATAGAATTTTCAGATTGTGACAAATATAAACTGGCAAAAAGTAACTATAGGAGATTAAACATGTGAAAATCATAAATAAACTGGTATAGACTGGGGATTCATGGGCCTTAAAAATGTTTTGTTAAAAGACAATTGTGGAATTTGTTTTAATTTTAAGCTTCCAAACTTTACACTCAATTGAAGGTGATAAATGGCAATTATGTAAGGATTGAGAAATTTCTATAAAATAAGCTTACCTTGAAATGTTTAGTTTTGAAGTCCGACTCCAATTCAAGGGTGTTGCTGCAACTTCACAATTGGCGTCTGGGAGTAAGTCTGTCTCTACCCAATTCAACTCATCACAACTCGTGGCTGGTTACAGAACCCGAGTCTGTTTATGGTAGAACTTTGTCACCCTCAAAGTCCACGGCAGATCCATAAAATAGAATCGTGTTACTGGATCATGGGCTTGTCAGTTGACAATCTCTTTCAACATGTTCGTCCTTGTCATCAACTTTGTCTATTTCCCAACCAATCTTACGCTCGACAAAGCTTCAACAGCCAGGAATATGGGTTGCCATGGTAACGCAGACATTTTCAGAGATTGCCTCTTCATTTCCCCTTGGTTTGACTGTGGTCACAGAACATCAGAATTCTGCTGGCCCTAACTGTCAGCTGGGTTTGTGGTCAGTTCATGTCTGCTACCACAGTGATAGGCATCCACATCTACTTTAACATTCTCTCCTTAATAATAAGTGATTTAATTTACACCAATGATCTCTCTGACAAATCAATGACGTCTATTGCTGCAGTTTCCACATTATTGAATACACCAGTAAAACAAAGATTACAAATCTACATGTGAACAGCTTCCAAAATATTCCATACCCTATCAATAATCAGCCAATAGCCAAGTTAAACAAATAATCAAAATGAACAGCTTACTAAATATACAAAAATCAATGTATTTTATACCTGGGGACATTTGTGTTAAATGTTCCGGTACCCTGTTGTAAATCCCATAGACCATATTTCTGGCGTTGTACTAATGACTTATTGTTCAGTTTTAATATGGACTTTATGAAGATAGTAAGGGATATCAATTCAGATGTATTTTTGGGGAGATCCCTATAAATTTTCTGGCACCAAATTGACCTGAGAAACTGCCCAGATCCTATTTAATTGGCAGATTGATTGATTGTTTGATTGTTGGATTGAATGTTTTTTGGATCGGTTGGTTGATTTATTGGTTGGCAAGTTGATTATGGGATTGATTGATTGATTGATTCTTTGATTGATTGATTGATTGATTGATTGGATGGTTGGTTGATTATTGGGATTGATTGAAGAGTGAGTGAGTGACTATTTGACAGAAGTTCAGACTTATGGTTTAAGATACTAAAGATGATACATAAGGTTTTATGACAAAGGTTATCATGTAACAATTTATGACAAAGGTTATCATGTAACAATTTATGACAAAGGTTATTTTGTAACAATTTATGACAAAGGTTATTTTGTAACAATTTATGACAAAGGTTATCTTGTAAACAATTATGACAAAGGTTATCATGTAACAATTTATTACAAAGTTATCTGGTAACAATTTATGACAAAAGTTATCTTGTAACAATTTATGACAAAGGTTATCTTGTAACAATTTTTGACAAAGGTTATCTTGTAACAATTTTTGACAAAGGTTATCTTGTAACAATTTATGACAAAGGTTATTTTGTAACAATTTATGACAATGGTTATCATGTAACAATTTATGACAAAGGTTATTTTGTAACAATTTATGACAAAGGTTATCTTGTAACAATTTATGTAAAGTAAGCAATTTAGAGTTTATATTTGGACGAAACAGATTGACATTACAGTGTCATCAGGAAGGTTTTCAGAAAATTTTCCATGGTTCTCATCCAAAATTCATCAAACTACAATGGGGGTTGAGTAACCCTCTTTTAATTGATTTTGACAAAGAATTGACAAAAATACTAGACTGGCTTTGCTAAAGTGGCATTCTCATGGTATGATTTGTGGTTATGACTTCAGGGGTTTCCCCACATTTGTGGCTTTTTGATTGGTTAGGATAAAAGAACGAACCAATTGACCAATCAACACTCCTCAAATACAGTGAATCCCCTGAATCAATACTACAAATTGTTACTTTGAGAATGCACCTTATCCAGAGATCGCAGTTTAAATCTTGAGGCAAGCAGAATTTTCTTTCTTTGTACATTTAAATTATTTGTCAGATTACTTTGTGTGTGTTAAACTGTGGGCGCCTATATCATGTTTTCCAGAACCAAATAAACCACAGAAACTCTTCTCAATGGCAATATATTATTCAATAGTCTCTATATTTACCTTAGATAGCCTAAATGTACATTTATACAAGTACATGTATAACACTCTATATCAATGACCCCCCATTATAAATTTACAGCACTTAAGGCTATATACTGCTGTTCGTCATCCCTATTATCCACCCTTAGAAATACAAGACGGCTGGAAATATTCAGACGGTGCTAATATCTATATTGACGTGGATCTGACAACATTACCACGGCAACGTGAATTCTTTGACAAACATATTTGAGTCATCTCTCAATACAACATGAATATTGGAAATTCTGTTTCCGTGGCAACCCATTGTGCTAATGAGAAAATCGGCCAGAGTTGTCATGATATAGCTTTGAAGTGAAGACAATATTGACACACGTACAATTAATCTAGATATTACGTTTAAGCTCAATCATATCCGCTCCATTAAAAGTGATCTAAGTACTGAACATGTGGAGCAGTTATGAAATATCAAAGTGGATAAAAACCCATAAAAGCTATGGTGAGTTAACTATTTATGCGATATGTAAATAAATCTATACATTAGATATTATGTCAGCACGTTTACCCTGAAATCCTATGTTGTTTTTCTTTGTGTGAAATTACATTAAAACAATGGCCATCGATCCCTGATGAGTTTCTTTGTTTGATTCGTGTTTTATGACACACCGTACAAAGTTTCACTATTATCGGCTCATGAAACCACAATGGATGACTCAGGCTCTTAACTTAGGATAAGATACAAGTCCAGGCCTGTGCTGTTGGGGAGAACGGTCAGAACGGGGTCTCCCCATGGTTATGCAAACTTATTTTAGTCAGACCTATTTAAAGGTTTTTAGTCTAGTTTAGCCTTCACCTAAATTTGCATTTTGCTACTGATTTTGACAAATGTTGTTATCCGAAAATCAATGAAGTTTGTGTTTTAAAGCAATTTTGCTTTATTTTTCACAAAGGCACATTTATGTTTTTAAAAATCAGCAAACCAGGGGAAAATGCGAATGTTAGGTTATCTCACAAAATATAAATAAAGCTGGTTTTTAATCAGATTCATTTTCATCATAGAAATTAATCATGATATTGATTGGTTTAAATTTTTTTAATTTTCTTTTATCAAAACACTTATGGTAAGTTCATACTTCCATAGTCAATAATTCGGTTCATATTAAGGCATCTAGATAAACTGTCACCACGGGATGATTTATTGTCTTTTATTTGATTGTTATCAGACCTAATCTATTATGATTGTTATCATGCTGTTAAGGACTCTACCACTATTCAGGAGTACAAAATGCAACTTATCTTTTCGTGCCTTTTGCGGGTATTTCCAAAGGATGATTATATTAACATCATATATATTTAGAAAGCAGAGGATTTCAAGATTCTAAA
>JARFOD010074061.1:0-21252 GCA_031763545.1 Mopalia muscosa
ATATTAATGTGTGCGCATGCGCATTTTATTCGGGAATATGGCGGGGTGTGGTTTGAAATGGAAAACAGTTTAACTAGATCTTGAGGAATTCTTGATGTGAAATGGCGATGACAAATATTCAGAAATCACTGTTACTTCGTCCCGTATGTTACCAGTCACCTGTGGAAACGAATTTGATGCTGGAAGCTGCCTAGAAAGATTTTACGGCCGGATACCGGACAGTTTAATCATTCTTTAATGAAAAAAATGTTCCATTTTATGTTGACCTACATCACACGTTATTGTCGTAAAAGTAAAGCCTTAATCCCGGTAAGACAATAATGGCGCTGGTTTATCCTAAAGTTCCCAGTCTACCTTGGTAAGTTAGATGGTAGGCTACTTGATGGCTACAAAATAGATTAGACCAGTATATTCTGCTGGGCACAATGATTTCCCACTAACCACACACAACTGAATTGATCGGATGGACAGCCTGTTCCTCCTAAGCTTCGGAAGCCACAAGAACTTCCTCGTCCCACAAGAAACCAAGGACGGGATGATCGAAAACAATCTGAGTTCATACAGCATCCATACACCACTCAAAAACAACTAATGACCGAACAAAATGATAATTGATAGATGTTGTTTTAGGTGTCCATAAAAAAATCAATTTAAGGTGACAGAAATATATTACTTTCCTTTTCAACTGTGTTTATTTGTTTGTTTGATTGGTGTTTAATGTCGTACTCAAGGGTATTTCACTTATATGACGAGGAAACACAAATACAGAACACCACAAACAAATGTGCTTCCCTTTGCCCTTTACTGGCCTTTAGCTCTGCGAACACCAGGGCAACAGAAAGCAGCCTCTTTTCTCGCCTCTTACGGTCGACCGAGGAAGCCGAGGGAGTATTCTGCAGGGCCATGGCCCACCCTCTCCCTCACCGGGCTTAATTTGTATTGAACCTTCTATAAAATAATCAAACTAAGTGAATGCAAGGTGTTCTTTTTTAAGCACATATTGCATAATAACAATGATAAGGTTAAAGGTTCCAGTCATCTTGGCTTAAGTTCCACGAGGTCTACCTCCATTTTAGACCTATCTCTTAAATGGGACGCTTGCTAAAAACGGGAGCTAATATAAGTTTATAAAAAACCTCCACAGTTCTTACCATGATGTTCGTTTTACAGATATTGTAAGCAAATCACCTAGCTCTTCTCCAATGCTTTCACTATGCCTGAACTATTGTATTGCTGTGTAAAGCCATTTACTTCAGTAAATTGATAATGGAAGCCTTCCACAAAGTGTAACTCAATAAATAACCTCGCTGTAACAGTGTTTAATGGCATTCCCAGAGCATCTCTTCATTTGTTGTCTCCGGTACGCGTCGGTTCTGGAGTGTAATTTAAAGCGTCTTGATCTGTAATGCTACATCGGCTTAGTCCAAACCACAGGGTTTTTTTTCGTAGAAAATTCATTTTAAAACACGTTGTATTCAAACCAAGGTTCTTGCGAGACTCAAGACTTTTACAGTTTATTTATCCACTGTCAAAGAATAATCCATACATTCAAACCTTTATTAGATGCTTATTAGCGGTTTTCTTCTGTCTTTCACCAACGTGGATGGGGAGGGGTTGGAGGAGGTGGCTCATAATATATATATAAAACTTTATTTATCGAGGGTGAAGAGTACAATGACTACAACTCAGTAAATAAAACTGGTCTCCCCAGAGGCCCTCAGACATTTGAAAGATAAAATTATACACACAATATCATACAAAGTCCTTTTGTGTAAACATGAATGAAAACAATCCGGATTTAAAACAGCATTAATATGAAAGGGGAAGAGAAAGCACAGGCACACCTATATATATATATATATATATATATATATATATATATACACCTTTATACATACATATACACCTACATAAATACACATACACATAAATACACATACACATAATCGGTGTGTGCATTTTCAATATCGTCAGTGGGAAGTTTGTATGTACTGAAATACCATGTCACTAGCGAGTATGCCCTCCATGAGAGTTTAGAGCTGCGACGCAACGTCTCCTCGTCGATTAAAAGATGCGTCTGAACACAGTTGGGGGGATGCGCCGCCATAATTGAACCAAAATGAAACCAAGTTCCTGCAAATTCTGTGGAGGGTTCCTTAATTGACGCAATCTTCTGACACATCCTTTACATGTTCTCTGGGATTGCGGTTGGGAGACCTTGAGGGCCAATCCATAACATTGATGCCAGCATTCCGAAGAAAATTCTGTGTTAAATTGGCCGTATGAGGTCTGGCATTATCGTTTTGGAATGTCAGACCTGGGTCATAAGCTGCCATGAATGACAAAAACTCTGGAATGAGCACTTGGTCTCTGTATCCTGAAGCAGTAAGGTTTACTTGAACGACCATCAGTAGGGAGGACTAAAGGCACCCCAAACCATAACACCGCCCCAAAACGATCCACTTCCTGCACACAACACTGGGCGTTCCTTCACTGCGTCTCGTCCAAACTCTTACTCTCCCATCAGCGAAGTGCAAAGTGAATCTGGATCCTTCACTTAAATCTTTTGAAGTCAATATTTAGAAATTTATTAGTCTGAAGTTTCTTTTTTGAATGAGTATAGTTAGGATGTCACTGTGTGACAAAATAGCTGACTCGGACAATACAATTAAAATTACCGATATAATACCTTCTAATGGGAGTAGATTTCAAGCTTAGGTTTGGAGGAACGTACGCTCTAGTGAGTGTATGCTTCTGGTCCACATATCCCCTTCACCTCTGGGGTCGCGGGTTCGATTCCCGCGAACCATATGTGGGTTGGTATGCCAGCAACCAGCGGAAGGTCGTGGGTTTTCTGGGTTAATTTACTGCCCAGTTTTCCTACAACAATGATGCTGGCCAATGATCAGTAATTGGGATTTAATCCTGTTGATCCAACATCGAATGAATAAATAATAAATAAATAAATAATAAATAATCATCAACCAGTCAGCCTATAAGTCAGTTATGAAGTACACCTATATAAGTAAGTCACAGCAACAAACTAAAAGCGTTCTACTGACCAAGTTATCAGATACTTGAGCAGATATCCTTATCCTGTCGAAATTCCAGCATAATCTGTCGAGTTATTTCATGCTTTTTGACGTAGGACAAGAATATTTTTACTGGTTCAGTATACAGATTTAGGACGGCTGATTGGGTTACCAAAGCCTTCAAATGACAAAAGAAATAAACTATCAGTGCTGCAGTGGAAATTATAACTCAAAAGGTTCCTGGAGAAACAATGAGAATAATTTAGTGTTGAATTGAACAAGCTATAAATTCAACATTAGCAAATAATTTACCCTTTGGAAATCCTCCATTATCTGTCATGTGGTTGTTGTTTAGAATTTTGTTGTAAATTCTGTAAGTCTGGTAGAAAATTCAAACGCTGGTGCTCAATACAGAGAAAAATAAGTATGTATCCTTACATTTGGCATAAATCCATCAACTTGAATGTGTAAAGCCATCACTAAAATGACCGGAGCTTTTTGAATACCTATATGGTACTCCCGTATAGCTACGCCAAAGTAAAGGCTGTTTGAAGTCGATGTTGCCAATAATTTTGTCAGTTGTTTGGCCAAATCAGACAAGTTAAGTATGGTATTTGTTTGTTTCCATCGATATTTGAACTACGGCACGGACTAGTTAAGCCAGCGATTTAATCAGCTAAGCGACATACACTCGTAATTTTAATAACGTTGAAGGCTTGTCATCTACGGTTAACACCAACAGAATGACAGTGAAGTAGTGTATTTCTTATTGACAACTTACCCACAAATTTGTCTTAGTGTTTGGGTAACTCTGATAATCTCTAACCCGCAGAAGTGTAGTATTCAAAATGTTGCCTGCTTCTTCCAGGATTCGAGCCATCGACCAGAGATGTAAGAGAACGATACTGCAATGACCTGTCGGATAGTTGTGAAACGTATGTTCACGAAAGGCTTTAATACGATTTGAACCAGTTGACTCTGATTATTACGGTCAGCGATTTAACCAGCTGGGGTTGGATGCTTAAATCACCATTAAATTTGATCCACTTTAACATGACGTCAGCCCATGTTGTAGGTCTATCTTTAACCATGTATTAGCGGTTTAAACTAGTGTTAGCGTATTTAGATCATGAACCCTGAGCTACAGAGACTCGCGATAAACACTGGAAACTGAGAGAAAGACTGTAAGTTGATTAATTTTATAGAGAAATTACCCACAAATGTGTTTATTGGTGTTTGGGTTACTCTGATAGTCTGTAACCCGCAGAAATGTAGTATTAATATGGAGAGATACAATATGTTACCTGCTTTTACCAGGAATCGAACCATTGACCAGAGATATAACACAAGGACGCTACAGAGAGACATGAATTGTTGAGAAACGTAGGTTTGCAGAAGTATTTAAACTTCGAATATTGTTAGTTGTTCTAACACACCTACAGCAGAGTCATACACACAGTACACGTTTCGCTGAGCATGTAGATTTGTTATGTTACAAATGTTGACATGGCTTTGTATAAGCACTTAGGTGTTGTCAGCCGCCTTTGCAAGTAGATGATGCCAGAGTGCAGATTACATGGCTTTCGACGGTTTTAGAACTCTTCTAAGATAATGACTAGGACTGTTTGTCTGATCACAACATCCATTTTAGTACAGCCAATTTTTCTCTGAGGCCTAAACCTTTGATCACCTTATAGCCTTTGGCGAACTCCTTCGTAAAAACCTCGGCTGTTGTATCGCCTGGGAGAGTCATTTATACTGGTAAATTGATAGAGGAAAGACACTCCAGGAACTGTAATTCAATAGATATCATCGCTGTACCAGTACCTACTAGCATTCCCCCAGCCTATCTTCATTCATGGTTTCTTGTTACTGGCTCTTCGGTTCTTGGGTGCAATTATAAAACTTATTTCTAATAAATACGTTTTGTCTTCTTTCTCATTTCGACTTGGGCATTTGAACAAACAATTTGTGGCATTTGTTTTAATAGAATGTCTTATAAACTACATGCTCGTATAAAATATTGTAATCATTTCTCAAGATATGTAACAAAATTGTTTTTATATTTTTTTTTGTCGATAAAAAAGCTCAACAGTTTCCTGAAGTAATAATAATAATATTAATTTAGCATTGCACTGACCAAGTGATAAATACAAAATGAGAAAATATCTATATAGAATTTTGTTGTAAATTATGTTAGTTGGATAGGAAAAGCAAAAGTTCATGCACAATACAGATGAAAATATGTGTTTATAACAACCTTTGGATTCAATCCATCACCTTTAGTGTGTAAAGCCATAACTAAAATGACCGGAACTTTTCTAAATACCTACATGGTTGGAAGATCATCGCTAAATGAAAGGATGTCTGATGTCGATATTTCCAATTACTTTGTCAGTTGTATGAGGAAAACAGAAAAATATGGGTCTGGCGTTCGTTTGTTTCCATGGAGATTCCAACCACGTGACTGATTAGTACAGCCAGTAATTTAACCAGCTACAGAGACTTGGGACTTTAATCTCGTTGAAGGCTGGACATCTTTTTCTACGGAGGCGCAGACAGAGACACTGTAAAGTACAGTACTTTTTTTATCGAGAAATTGCCAACAAATTTGTTTGGTTTTCTGGGTTATTATGATAATCTGTTGCCGACAGAAATGTAGTATTAATATGGAGAGATGTAATCTGTTGTCCGCTTCTACCTGAATTCGAACCATTGAACGAAGTTGTAACACAATCTTAACTCCCTGACGTCAGGGGGAGAAGTGAAGTGTTTGAGAAACGTAGGTACGCCTGTTTCTACCAGGAATCGAACCATTGACCAGAGAGGTAACACAATGTTAACTGAATACGTTACGAAAAGATGGGGAGTGTTCGAAAAGCGTAGGTTCACCGAAGTCTTTTACCGTTCGAGCATCAAGAACTGTTTTTATACACCTACCGCAGAGTCATACACACAGTACACGTTTGGCTGAGAATGTCGACTTGTTATGTTACAAATGTTGACATGGCATGTAACCACTTAATTGTTGTCAGCCGCCTTTGCAATTATACACTAGCAATACTGCAGATTGCATGGCTTGCTTTCGACGGTTTCAGAGCACTTCTAAGATACTGACTAGGACAGTTCGTTTTATTAACAACATCCGTTTGCTACAGCCAATTTTTCTCGGTGGCCTTAATCTTTGATCATCTTATAGCCTTTGGTGAACTCCACCGGAAAAAACCTGGGCTGTTGTATCGCCTGGTAGAGTCATTTATAGTGGTAAAGTGATAGAGGAAAGACACTCCACGAACTGTAATTCAATAGATACCATCGCTGTATCAGTGCTTACTAGAATTCCACGGCCCATCTTAATTGATCGGTTCTCGTTCCCTGCTGTGCGGTTCTTAAGTGCAATTATAAAACATTTTTCGGATAAATACGTTTGTCTTCTTTCTCAAGTCGACTTGGGCATTTGAACGCACAATTTGAAGCATTTCGTTAAATAGAATAACAAGAATGTCTAGTAAACTACTTGCTCGTATGAAATATATTTTATTCATTTTTGAGGATATGTAGCAATATTGTTTTTATTTTACTTTTTGTCGCTAATGTTTCGTGTACAATAAAAGGACACAAGAGTCCTGAATGCAAAATATTGAATTTTAAACGTAGATTGCATATTTTGTAAAACAAATGAAATAAAAAGGCACGAATAAGCCTACACAATAAAACAGACATTTAAATTAAGTGAAGATATAATGATGAAATTTTGAAACTACGGGCAAAAAGTATGAAGGATGGACATTTAGTAGATTTCTTACCCAGAGTGTTTTACGTACGACTGTGATTGGATGCCAATATCTTGTTCAATATGTCTGATGTAAATCACGGAGCATTATTATTTGATATAGGATTTTTTTGGAAAAAATTTAGTTAAACTGAGCGATATTACGCGTTGATTTTACCATTCAAAATTGTGTTCAACTCTTTCCTATTAGCGACTTTTCACCTTGAAGAACCTTGTATGTCAACGGATTAACTATTAACCTCTTTGTGTTAGGAATTGCCTATCAATTATTATCGCAAGAATAATATTGCATTATATGGCTTTACAGGAATAACAGACGCTTGTCCAAAATGTATATAAACGTTTAACCTGCTGAGCGTGTAGAAACCGTGAGGGATTATTGTTTGGATCGCAATTTCGTTGGATAAATTCTCTGTCCTGAACACTGAATGTCTCCTGCCTTTATAGGATCGTTTTTAATAGGATTATAAACGTTGCTTTACCATAGACCATCGTCTCTATTGCTCAATTTGTCGGTGCAGGTTAAAGGAGAACTGGCTGTACCAGGGTTTAATGCAATTCGAGAAGCTTGTTGTAATCCACAGAGTGGTGAATCTCTCGTGTCATGTGGAATTGAGCATACCTATTTAGGACGATTAATCGCGTCACCAAAGTTAGACACGGGATTTGGTTTGTAGAAAAAATATACCTTTTGGGAAATTTGCTTTCTTAAACGTTTAAACATAGATACAGACGGCAATTTAGTTATAATGAAATTTTGGGGGGATTTATCGAAGTTTGAAACAGTTATAATTTTCATTCTTTGTATTTTATTTGAATTTCCTCTTCTCTGTCATGTAATCATAAGAAAGCTCGGTAAGGTTGCAGTGTCACTGTATGACAAAAGTCCCCTGAATTATCTGAAGCAACAACGAAGCTAATGTAGCATTTACGAAAGCAATCATCAGAAACGCGTTTTAAATGAAAGTTAAGTTTCTAAAAAGGGTTTTTTGGCAAATATCTGTGTCTATCCAGTAAATTCCTATTAGCGAAGAAAGAGCATGCAGTTTCAAGCAGAACAAATCTCGAAAGAAGCAGTTTATATCAATTATGTATTGACAACTACTTACTTATTTCTCACAAGCGTCGATGTAATCGTTTGAATTGTAAAGCATCTAGAAACCTCAAGAGAAATGTTCATTGAAATGCCTATTCCGTTGATTTGGACAGGCAGTGACGGTTGTCTTTATTTGTTCGACTTTAATCTGATCCTAAACGTTGTGTTACCACGTCTGTAGGCCTATTGGTAAATTGATATCGGGAAATAGCTGCAAATTAACGGAGATGTCGCTCTACCAGAGTTTAAGATAATTCGAGAAGCTTGTTGTAATCCACTGAGTGGGGAATCTCCCGTATCTTCAGTGATTAAGCATATCGATTTAGCACTGCTGATCGTATCGACAAGCCCTTTTCTACGTTAAAATCCGCGTTTTGTTTTATCAACAACAACAACAAAAAAAGAATGTATACACAAAGGAAAAGATTTATCTCTTTGCCCATGTTGGAATCTTTTTGATTGTATTTCTTCTTATTTTATTTGAGCTTTACCTTTTGTTTGTCACGGCGAGGTAGGGGAATTTTGGTAGGGCTATAAGGGTCGCAGTGAAGAGGGATACTAATGGAGTTTCCTGAAGTAACAATGCGACTAATTTAACATTGATGAAAGCATTCATCATAATGTCACGTTGAATTAAATGCGTTTGATTATTTTCACTTTCTGAATGGAAGCGTTCTTGCCAATTGCAGTATCTTTGGAGTAGAATCATAAATTTATCTAAGCTAGGAATGGAGTAGCATTCATTTTCTAAAAGAACAAAACGCTTCACATTCTTAGGCTGTGATTATTCGTGTTCAAATATCCTGCAACCAATCGGTCAGCTAATATTTCTATCGGTAAATTAATCAATCAATCAACAAAGCAATCAATCAGTCATTAATTAAATGAACCAATTAATCAATTAACCAATCATTCAACCAGTTTATCAATCTATCTATCAATTACTGGATCAATCAAACAATTAATCAATCCTTAAAGATGCGCTTGGTGCAGCTTGTCACTTAATTCAGAGCATTTAATTTTACTGCCACATGTGTCTAAAAGTGTCTAATGTTACTAATACTCGTCCCTTTGAATATATTTAAACTGACGGGGGATTGACACTTTGTCAATTTATTTTACCCCTTACGATTCTTTTTGTCTGAACCGGTGGCTAGACCAGTGCCAAACCTTCATGCCTGTAAGTTTTTACTTCTGCTTTTTATTCATAAAATCTCGCGGCTATTTTCGCCATATAGAATTCATCTGAATCGATTCTGTTCATTTTTTGTACGACCAAAAACAAATGTTGTAATAGGAGTGACATTTACTAGAATCTATAAATATATTCATCTGATTATATTGACGCAAGAGCAGACAATTTGTGACTGCAGTTTAAAGTTGCCATGTTGACAAGTCCTGCGGATTGCTGTCTTACATAGCAAGTGTAATTTACGTCGAGGGGAATCATCAAGAGAGTTTGCTAGATGTGTTATTAAGCGAAAGCTCTATCTCTTAAGATAACATCTTAAATAAACACTACATACAGATCCGCTTAGTGTAGCGGGGGTTCGAAGGAGCTTCATGTTGCTCTTTTGCTTCCAGACATGATAGGCAATACCAGGCCGTTCCGTTTGGGATGTGATTTTGTCTTATATGATGGTTACCCTGTGGTATACTTGTTTTTTTGATCTTGGGTTCTGGGGTTATTTCCTCCACTCAATACCTGACAAGCCGTATGTGACATAACCTTTGACAAGAATAAACCTGAGCCAACCAAGTAAATGGGAAATTTATTGCGTTCGTCTTCCTTGTGAAAACGCTTACATGAGTCCAGAACAAATTACTTTTTTAGAAAAAGACAAAGTCTGTGTATCTTCACAGAAGATCAACCAAAAGCAGCGCCAACATTCTACCGATTGAATATTAGATATTCTCACAATATCATAGAATGACCTCAATTTTCACGCAATTAGGCTACAGATTCTTATGTGCTTTAAGAAACCGTCTCAGAAAAGTATCGTATGATGTTTAAACTGGGTAAGTCTTATTATAGAGCCGTATGTGGAGTTTCTAAAACGAATCCGTTTCGAGCTTGTCTTAAATCAAAGGTATGTACTAATTGCCTTCATGCCTGGGCTTCATTTGTATCCGCTCACAAGGACACTGGTTTCCTGAGACGCTGACATATTTATCATGTAAAATGACGTTAGTCCCTGAATTAAGCTGACATTCATTTCTGTTCAATAGTGAATCCTAAAGTATCCATCTTATGTCTGACCTAAATATTCTAATTTATTATTTCACAAAACAACAGTAATATGACGGTAATATCGGCCTCAGTAAAGACATACAGCGAGACAAGTGAGTAGAGTAAGGTGACAACTCCAAAGAAGGACGAAAAATTCATATTGACTCAATATTTCGGTTTACTGATGATGGTTTGATAATAAACCGAAATATTGAGTCAATATGAATTTTTCGTCCTTCTTTGGAGTAGTCACCTTACTCTATTATGTTAAGCTTGTCAGTGGAATTTCTAATATTTGAGACAAGTGAGTTCGTCAGCAGTTTTTTCCTTCAATTGTATTCTCATGATAAATTATGTAGTGGACGAGATTAAAACAGCTCTAGTATGCCATGCCAGGCCATCGCGTATTCATTTTCGCTAAAATTTGGGGCGACGTTAGCCACAGAGGAGTATTTTTAAAAAATGCAAAACAATGTAACCCGTTTGTATCTAAGAATCAATGTATCAACGCAGAATGTAGAGTCAATTCGATGTTTTGAATTGATTTCCTTTAAGTGTGGTTAATATGACGTGCTTAACGTTGACATCTAACATGACTGAAGGAAAGTTATTTTCTGTATAAGGGAAAGACTATATCATTAGTCTTAAACAATTTTGGTAATCTTACTGTTGGAGTCGAGCGTTTCCACGTCAGATAGCCCAAAACATGGGTGAAACAGCAATAAATCTATAAGACACACACCAACATTAAAACCAGCCATCAGAAAAAAATGTTTATATAATCGGCGGCAGTGCGGGTTAAGCGAAATATGACCAGGGGTGATAATTTCCCTCTACAAAGCCATTCACCAGCGTGAGCTGAATAAATCTTCGGAGCGATTTGTCTGGGCGACCACCTGTTCGATTATCTTGTCTAACCTCGTCTTAACGCTACCTATTAAGCACCATGAATCTGTCTAACTGTCTTCATAACTGTGATTGTTTATAGCGGTCTCGGTAGTCGCGAAAATACCGTTATTGCGCAAAATCTCTGGCCGAACAAATCAAAACAGATTTATTCCGCCTGTCGCATCAAACATCTGACAAATTGCGGACTTAAACAAAACAACATAAATCTTCCAATTTTCCACAAAATCCCACCTTCAGTGTCCTTTAGTTGACCATTTATTTTCTTTATGCAATCTTTATCAATAAAAAATAGTGTTTTAATGGCCATGCAAATAATCATTATAATTTTAAATGAGATGGTTTTCCGTGACAGTCATAAGAATAAGTTATTTGCCTGGTTTATCTTCCGTAAAATGCGTTTAATCATACTGTGTTAATATGGTTAGTGGGTAAACTTGTTCGAACATTATTCTATGAACTTTATTGTACTATGAGGCCGTAGGCCCGGATACAAAGATAATATAATTGTATTGTCAAACATACATAACTTACAGCCTATGACAAAGTATGTAACAAAACCTGTTGTGCTCCTTCATACAAATGGATCCCCAACGAACATTATGACATTGGAAATTACTTAAGACGCCTTGTTTGTTTTAAACTTCAGCTACTCCGATGTACCGTCCAGATGTTCGAAAAAGTCTGTCAACTATCAGATATGTGAGTTAGTCAAACGATGTGTATCTGGAAAATACTCTTGTGTATGATGTTAAACGAAATTTTAACAAACAAACGAAATTACAATGGCATTTAACTGGCTTTAGTGTGATAGTAACTACAACTATCAAATGTAGAATATTGTTATGGATGGCACTATCCTATACTCCCAGCGAGGTAACAGGAAGCCAATGCATCATTGTCGAAATTAGACACCAGTTGTTCCCCTGAAGGCATTAGGACCGACGGTGTAAGCTATGGATTGTTCTCCAGGGGAATCATTGAAGGCATTTTGTCTAGAAACGGGTCCACTGAGGAATCACGATGTACCGATTGTCACTGGCTTTGTCATCCTTAGGATTAAAAAATCGTTGGTTGTTTTCCAGGAAGGTCGCTTAGGGTGTCAGTATACAGTTCATATTATGTCCTATTTATCATTGATTAATTCTTCCCCGTGTTCCCGTGGGTATGTTCCATATGTGATAGGTTTTATGAGGGTCATCTTGACACAATACATACAGTGCGTCCGTGGGACAATTACGTAAACTGATGAATTATTATTATGATTGATATGAAGTTTGGCGGGCTTGTTCTGTCGATTAATGCGTCCGACTCTTCCTCCCTTGTTCCATCCCTCTCTGCCTCCTTCCCTCTTTCCCTGTCGCTGCCTCCCATTGCTGTCTATCTCATCATCACTAAAAACATGATGAAAAAAATCAAACCCTTAGTTTGTGGCAGGTATGTACTAGTATTATTGGCAATGGCACAATTTTCAATAGAAAAATCAGGTGACTATGCAAGCCCCATGAACAAAACCTCTTAAGCCATATGTTCTTTACTCCAATAAAACAGGGTTTCTTTTAACAATTATTCGATAGAAATGGCATTTGCCCAAGGCCTTTGTCATATTTATTGCTTGTTAGCTTGTCTCTCTTCCTGCCTTCCTGCACCGTCTATTTTCCCCGACGCAGTAAAATTTGCTTTGTAGAGTTATTATTTAGTGTGTTATTTTTTTTCCATTGGAAGCAACCGGGCTTTTGTATATAGACAATATATGGTGAGCGGAATCTGTGGGAAACCCTTGTAGCATTTACCTGTATAACAGTGCCTGTGTCGACGAATGGACTCGCAATTTTATTTGTATATATGGTCAACTCAAGACTTAATTTTAATTTGTCTGGATAGAACAGTCTGACTCGCTACAACAGTTACACCTATCAAGAAACGAATTTGACAAATGATTTGAGTTAGCGCCCTGCTCATGGGTCTTTCAGTTATCATGGCGGATTACTCCTAAATAAAAACACCACTCCGGTCCAACCAAAACACGTGAAGTGCTAACCATGCTAATATGCCTTTATTGCTAGGTAAAGAAAACAGTACTATAAGTCGATATGCCTACCTATACTGCCCTTATAGAAATGCTAAAAATCATGTTTACGGGAGGCGATATGTCTGTCGGAAATAATCTGGGTCAGTGTAGTGAAGCAATAAGGAACCAATTCATCATTGGCTAAATTAGACATCGGTTGCTCTTTTGGGGGCAATTCAGCCTGTCGGGATAAGCTTGTAAATGGCCTTGGGGATTCGTGGAAATCAATTTGACTTCTAACCACCACGTTAATGGGAGATGACCTAGTTATTGGGTGTCTTCTATGTTATCAAGGATGGGTCTTTAATACGGTTTAACGTGGCAAGGTCATATGCTAGGTTTTAAAATGGCTATGTTTGAAAGGGGTTCTACATTGTTCTTTGACTTTACTTTTTTGACGGCAAAAACGCGTACGGCAATAAAAATTTTTTTTTACAGATGACATACAATATAATAAGATGTTCACAAACACAAGCTTCGTGTCAGAATTTGATTAGGTAACTGTCTATATAGATTCAAACAGGCACCAAGAACGATTAGTTTTCCCTGATACTTTGTTCTGGACAAACATACAATGTTGATATTCAGTTTCTCTCAGAATAAAAGTTTCATGTATTTCACTGTTTATTTGGATAAATGGTATCATGGCTGATTACGACCTCTCGTTGCCAATTACTCGAATGATAACTCAAGTATATGTGTGAAATAGAATTCCACGACTCCGTGCTCTTTGTTGCGAGAAGATTGCAATTGTCAGGATTGAAGAAAAAATCTTTATTTTATCATTTACAGCTTTGAATAGTTATTTGCGTCTCTGAAACTGTCATGAAAATATATCGTATAGCAGTGCCGTAAGTGAACTTATCAACATATGAAAACAAACCATTGTCGCAAGGGTTACAATCGACAAAACACACTGAATTAGTATCTGGTCAAATTAAGAAAATTGTATTATAAAATAAAGACAAATACTAGTAACGACTCTTTATATTCACAAACCATTTCTGGGCAGGTTTCAGTCCGTACAATTGACTGGAGTATATCTGTTCAAACAAATGAACTCTTATTCCATTGTACCTTTAACGAAAGTAATGTAAATTTTTCACTACGGACTCAAACTCTTGGTGGACAGGTTTAAATTTTCAAGAGTCACTGAGCTAGTATTTGCTTAAACTAAAAAGGTGTTGTCCCAAAAGATTGTCTTCATTCCTGGACAGGTGACTGGGTCTATTATTCATAATTTGTTGTCCTTCGATTGGATGGTCACTGGGATATTTTTGTAAATTTTCGCTTAGATACCAACTTACTTCTGCATTATGTTTGTTATGTTTGCTCACTTAGACATCGATTGTTGAGATACAGTTCAATGTCACTGCTATGAACTGTTTGTTTTTTTAGGCGGTCAATAATCACTTTCTTTACACTCCTGACAGTTGTTCTTATATATAAAGACTCTGCTATAAATATTTTATAACAAAAATCAATTGCAAATAAAACTTTTGAATCATTAAAATGATTTTACCGAACTAATGAAGCAAAGCTCGTTTTGAATACATGAGACTAATAGCTGTTGTTTTTATTGATAGCTCAACGGTTTAGAGTGAATACAGCTGCAATCAACCACACATTAACAATTGGATGTTTGAACCTAGGAATCCATTTTGCTTTTTACCAAAAAACTAAAATTAATGGGTTGATTTTCCTCCTCATAATAGTTGCATGAATTTTTTGAATAACCAGTAAAGATATGACATAATCTGTGACTTGAAAGGTATAGGTTTTTCAATTAGTTCAAATGGGCGTTGATGTAATTTAATAATGTTATTTGTTTAAAGTCATACTTATTGGTTATAGTGACATATAATTACAATTAATAATGTTTTTGCAGATCTAAACATATGAAATGATCTGGATTATACATGAACTCTGATCAATTCATGTTAATTTACAAAATCTGCTCTGATCAGCAACACCGGTTTGTTAATGACGCTACAAGCCACCGAATAAATACCATACAATCGCTACACATATATATTAAAAGCATCGTCTTAAAGTATCGATAGTTCATTTGCTTTTACCCATGTTGGATGAGTTGCAAATACCTAGAGTAGGTAATTGTTCAAATTTTATTTATTTTTCTCTACAAGTCTCCATTCAAATCTGTTCAGCGTTAAACAGAATATCAAAAGATAAACATTACCAAACATTTTTATGGAAGCCACTTCAGGGCATTTGCTTTACTCAGTGATAACTCTATCGTTATAATTTTGTCGTTTAGGCAGGGTTGAATTATGTTTTTGTTTCTATATCTGGACACATTTGTTTATTTGCTATAAAGGGCGGCGGTTCGCGTTGCCCTGGGGCTGTCAGAGCGGCATTGTAACACCACATCTCCCCTGTTGTGGAGACATTTATTTTGTATTGAGATTTCGTATTTTGTTCCACTAAATCAAAATAATAATTCCTTAAATTATTTCCCCAAAAAATGATGACTTAAATAACTAAATAGTTTGAGAAAAAATTTGAACACAAGCTTTATGCAATTATTGGTTACCACTGTGTTTCTACTACCTAGACGATATCGACTAGAATTTATATTTCTTATCAACTTACAAAATTGCAAAAATGAAAGAAAATATGAAATTCCGATCTCTGAATCGGTTAACTGTCGTTAATAATTTATTTAACGTGTCACTGATGGTGACGTTGTTCCTCGTTAAAACTGATATTAATATGCCGCAGCTGGATTGGTTACGGAAAACTGAGTTGGCGCATATCATCTTTCTTTCTTGGATCAGACAAGAAGTCATTACCAAGCAAATTATTTTGTCAGTTTTTTCGTAATCTGATACTTGTTTTTTTGTTGGAGGGATCCAGTATACGTTTAAACAAATCTGAAAGATTAGACTGTCGGGTACTCTGAAAGCCATTAGAGTAGTAATTGATTATAATGTAAGTGACAATTATTCACCAGGAATATTTTTGTTTTGTCATTGTTCAACCTGATTCCTGTATCTATTTATTACATTTTTTATTGTTTATTTTCACTTTTTGCTGTTTTGTGTTGCACTTGGATTTGGAATAGGTAAGGCAATTAAATGTGTGCCAGAAATTTAAGGGATCAAACATATAGCACAACGCGTTGTTTATCTGATGCACAGGTAATTTCCGACTGCGGTAATCCATTCTACAGGATAACACTATCCAGTAGCTACAGTGCCTGTGCTGGGATCTTTTTGCGTTTTCTTTACATCGACTGATCTGTGTTCACATTTGTTTATTACGAAATTTGTTAAATAACCGAACACTTAAAAAATAACAGTCTAACTCACTACAACAGTGACATCCAATAACAAACGCATTTGACAAATGATTTGCGATAACGCCCTGTTCAATGTTATTTCACTTATCACAGCGGTTTACTCCAATATAAAATAGCCACTCCGATTCAACCAAAACATGTGAAGTTCTAACAATGTTATGTGACTTTAGTACTAAGTAAAGAAACAAGACTGGTTGATATGCCCACATATATTGCATCAATAGAGATGACAAAAATCATGTTTACGGGAGGCGATATATCTGTCTGAAATAATATGGGCAGGTGTAGTGAAGCAACAAGAAACCATTTTATCATTGGCCAAATAAGGCATCGGTTGCTCTTTTGGGGGTTATTCAGCCTGTCGGGATAAGCCTGTAAATGAACTTGGGGATTGGTGGAAATCCATTTGGTTCTAGCCACCACGTGGATAGGAGATGACCAAGTTATTGGGTGTCTTCTATGTTATCAAAGATGCGTCTCACACACACACCAGGAGCAATCTATTTTCTCTTATATTTTGTTCTGGACAAACATACAGTGTCGACATTCAGTTTTTATCAGAATAAAAGTTTCATGTATTTCGCTGTTTAATGGATATATGCGGCATCATGGGTGAGTTCGACCTCTCCTTGTCGATTTCTCGTCCTACTTCGATGTACCGTCCAGATGTTCAAAACCGCCTGTAGATATGTGAGTTAGTCACACGATGTGGATCCGGCAAATACTCTTGAGTATGAAATTAAATGCAAATTTAAACAAACGAAATTAGCATGACACTGGTCTGGGTTTGGTGTGATAACAGCTATAGCTATCAAATATAGAATATTGTTATGGATGGCACTATCCTATACTCCCAGCGAGTATAGGATATCATTTATCATTGTCGCAATTAGACACCAGTTGTTCCCTCGAAGGCATTTGGACCGACGGTGTTAGCTATGAATTGCTCTCCGGGGGAATCATTGAAGGCATTTTGTCTAGAAACGGTTCCACTGAGGAATCTCGATGTACCGATTGTCACTGGCTTTGTCAGTCTTAGGATTAAAAAATCGTTGGTTGTAATCCACGACAGTCGCTCAGGGTGCCAGGATACAGGTCATATTATGTCCTATTTATCATTGATTAATTCTCTCCTCGTGTTCCCGCGGGTTTTTGATATGTCATAAGTTGCATTAGGATCATCTTGCAACAACACATACAGCTTGTCCGTGGGACGATTGCGTAAACTGATAAGTCATTATTATGATTGATAGGAAGTTTTGCAGGCTTATACTGCCGTCGAATAATAAACCTTCCGCCCCCTCCCCCTCTCCCTGCCCCTCCCCTTCTCCCTGCTCTTCCTCTTTCCCAAATGCTTACCCTTAACGCAAAGTTCGTTTTGAATACATGAGACTTGTAGCTATTGTTTTAATTGATAGTTTAACGGTTTACTGTGAATACAGCTTTATTTGCCAACTACGCATTAACTAAGTGATTTTCGCACCTTGGAATCCACTTTTCTTTTAAGCAAAATGCTCAAATTAGTGGGTAGATTTGCCTTGTCATAACAGTTTTATTTTTAAGGTAATAGTTTTAATAACAACTAAAGCTATGACATGACCTGCGACTTGAGGGGTATCATTTTTCAATTATATCCAACTGGCCTTCGGTGTAAATTGATATTGCGATTTGTCTATAAAGTCATTTTTATCGGTTATAGGGCAACATTAATAAAATTGATAATGTAATTGGGGATCCAAACATATTATATCATCTGGAGTATACATGCACTCTGATCTATTAATTATATTTGATAAAATCTGCTTTGATCCCCAACACTGGTTTGTTAATGACAAGTCACCGACAACCATACATGCGCTGCGGATATCTATTAAAAGCCTCACCTTTTCAAGATTCATCTGATAATGGAGGAGTCAAAATATGTGGTAATTCATTTGTTTTTATCCATGTTGTATGACTAACAAACACCTAGACTAGCCAATTCACTTCAAGTTGAATTGTTCAAATTTTTTTTTTTTGCTCTGCAAGTCTCCATTCAAATCTGTCAAGCGTTGAACAGAAATTCAAAAGGTGAACGTTATCAAACATTTTTTATGAAAGCCACTTCGGGCCATTTGCTTTTCTCAATGATAACTCTATCCTTATAATTCTTTTATTTAGGCAGGTTTGAATTCTGCTTTTGTTTCTATCTTCAACGTCAGTGTTCCCCAGACGCATTTGTTTATTTGCTCTAACGGGCAGTGGTTCGCGTTGCCCTGGTGTCGCCGGGGCGAAATGGCAACAAAGCAACTTATCTGCAGTGATTTATTTCGTATTGAGATTTCGAATTTTGTTACACTAACTCAAACGATTAATTCTATACTTTGCATGGAATATTGAATGTTATTTTCTAAGAGGCAGGAATTATTTGTTACCACTGTTTCCCTACTACCTAGAATAATATTTACTATAGAATTTATATTTCATATAAACTTACAGACTGGCAAACATAAAAGAAAACATTAAAATCTGATCTCTAAATCGGTTAACTGTCGTTTATTATTTTGACGTGCCGCAGAAAGTGGTATCGTTCCTTGTTAATACTGAAATGAATATGCTTTAGCTGCCTTAGCTGGTTTGGTAACGGAAGATTGAGTTGTCGTATATCATCTTTGTGTCTGTGATCAAACAAGAAAGTCATTAACAATCTTGGCGTTGCAATAATTTTTTCAGTCTTTTGATAACCAGATATTTGGGTTTTTTTTGTTGGCCATTAAGCTGATACTAGTTCAGAAAATTGAAACCGCTTCCTGGTTTCGAACTCACGACCATCAGAGTTAGGTACCAAATCGCCAGCAGTGAATGTGGGCCATTGATATTTATAGGCCGGCTGGCCGAGTGGTATAAGTGGCCAACATGTTCTGCTGCCGATCCGGATGCTTAAGGCGAAGGGTCGCGGATTCAATTCCCGGACATGTGTCAACCGTCAACATTGTTGGAATTAGAATCTGTTATCATTTATCTCGGCGAAAATACTTTGCTGCCATAGAAAATGTTCTGCTGTTGTTGCACTTTGGGGTTGTTTGAAAATGCAGGAGTAATTAAATTAAATGTTAAGAACAAAGTTAAGACTCATTTAGATACATTGCCAACTTTCTTCTGCCCGTTATATATTGTGTATCAGATTGTGACCATTACATGAATTATCAACATCTTCTTTAAAAAAGTATTTAAAAGCCCTTGGAATGTCATCTGTCTTTATAACTAGTCTTCGTCACGGAAGCCTTACACAATCCACTCTCTTCTGTCCCGATTAGAGTATTTTTGTCTGCCTTTTAAACTTGATAGGGCTTCCATTTATGGACTAGCTACAGGCGCTAGAGAAAATTGCTGACGTACTGTCGTCAGTGAGTTATCGATTTAAGCTAATGTTAAGAATAAGGTCTTATACATAGTGCTTGCTTTGCGCCTTCGATACAAATAAAACATTAAAGATAAATTTCAGTTAAATATTGATATCATTTTAGAACTGGTGACAAATGTTTTGTTGATGATATTCATTCATGGACGATCATAGTGAATATTTAAGATTTTTGCTGAATAAGATTGCCTGTCCGTAAATGGTTTTAATATGTGTGTGTCTATGTGTATATTTTACCAATATTTTTTTTATTTCAATTTTAATTGGAAATCTGATTAAGTAGTTCGATAAACATCTTCAAGGAAATATCACGAAAACAATATTTTTGTTTTTTGATTTATTGGGGCTTAATGCTGTACTTTTAATATATAATATAAACTATAATAGAATATAAAACCACCCTACCAAGACATGACTAAAACAACGACACAGTATAAAGCCGACACAACATAAGCATCAGAAAAAGGGCTTCGCTTTGCCCCTTAGCTATAGAACACCTCGCCAACACGATTCAGTGGTTTGCCATAAAAAATAGACATGCTCGATTTACGAAGAACTGGAGAAGTTTCCTAGCTACGCAGAACCTTGAGAATGTTTTGACGAACGCATCCGTCAGCTGAACTGTCCGTCTGAACCAGGGAAGCGAAAATGGGGTTATTTTAAGACAAGGGTTAAGAATTTCTTCAGGTACAGAAAGGTTAAGTCTAGACACCCGAGAACAACTGTGTACAGCAGGACTGGCTCCCTGACAAAGTACTATAATTAGAGACATTGGTGTTTGATCCTAAGTGTTTTCCTTTGCGCTAAAGATTTTGAACCAAAATGAATGGAATTTATAAATGAAATTAGGAAGGGTCATTGTCCAAGTAATAAAGCCAAAATGAACAGAAAGCGGAAGCATTTAGGAAATCGTATGTGGTGTGGGGTGTGGTGTCGAGATTGATGTGAGGAAACGGAGGTGCGTTTGAAGCATGCGTCAGTGATCTACTTGTTTGTTTGCTTGATTGAGATTTAAAGTCGTACTCAAGGGTTCACTAACATTGTCGACGTATCGTCCGTCTCACTGTGTTCCTTATCAAACCCTTACCACAAAGCCACTGTCTGATCGATGTTTGAAGCGGAATATGTTGCCATTATTTTCTTAAAAGTAATAAATCCAAACGTTTTATATCGGATAGTCACCGATGACTTGCAGAAATTGAGCTTCTGTCATGCCAGTAAAACAAATAAAAGAGTGAAATCAAGCTATCTGAATTGAGTCTAGAATGAAATGGGAGACAAAACACTTAAAGAATAGCACGACAAATATTATGACAACCACTGAGGTTTGTTTGTTTGTTTGATTGGTGTTTAACGTCGTACTCAAGGGCATTTCACTTATATGACGACGGACAAAAATACA